>VURO01018490.1:10680-32211 GCA_015108175.1 Pelvicachromis taeniatus | reverse complement strand
CTGCTGTTTAACCTGAGGATCCAAGTCTTGGGAGGCTGAATTAATCCAGCCAAGGGTGTATGATCACTGGTGAGGGTGGGTATAAATGCCTAGTATTTGACCTGGACCGTGTGTGTGTGTGTGTGTTTGTTTTTGTTTGTTTTGTGTGTGTGTGTGTGTGTGTGTGTGTGTGTGTGTGTGTGTGTGTGTGTGTGTGTGTGTGTGTGTGTGTGTGTGTGTGTGTGTGTGTGTGTGTGTCTGTGACAAAGGATGCCAAAGGATACAACCCTGTAAAGAGAATCTAATTAAAACTCTATACAGCCACGAGGGACAGAGCGCTCGCTCCCTCCCTCTCGCTTTCATTTAACCATGGTGAACACTTCAAGTGAAGGACTGTTAGACAGTAGAGTCAATCCTCCGGCCTCCAAGGAGAAGAGATAGAGAGAGAGAGGCATACAGCAATAAAGTGATTCGGCGATAAAGGCCATGACAGAGACAGGAACACACAGAGAGGCTAAAATACATCAAACTTTGCTCTTCTTTTGACTGAAGCCTGTTTCCGGAGAAATGAACAAAGAGCTGCTTGTCATTCACAACAACGAACACAGCACACAGCTTGGATATCAGCAATAGTTAGCATTTTATAAGTGCATGCTGTTTTTACAAGTAAAAGTGTAGGGAAAGCTTGCAGACTCACTGAAACAACTGGATCAACCACAAACAAAGATCTAACTGTTATAGTCTTTGACAGACAAAAGGAAGCACAAAGCTCAAAATGACAAGAAAACATAGTACAGTAGAGTATACAACACAACTAACACTTCTCCTGTTTCAAAGAAACACACATGAACATCAACCACAAGGAGAACAAAGCATTTAAAGTGGGGAGATCATGGACAGGGAGGTAAGGGAACCCTGATCTATAGACTCAAAGCCAATACATGTTTCTTTAAAGTCACTCACCAGACACTTTATTAGGTACACCTATCTAGTACTGGGTTCGCCCTCTTCTACCTTAACTGTTCCTGACATAGACTCAACAAATTGCTGGAAACATTCCTCAGAGATTTTGTGTTATTGACATAACAGCATCACACAGTTGCTTCAGATTTGTTGGCTGCACATCCATGAGGTGAATCTCCTGTTTCACCACATCCCAAAGATGCTCTACTGGACCGATATCTGGTAAGTGTGGAGGCAATTTCAGTGCAGTGAACTTATTGTCATGTTCAAGAAACCAGTTTGAGATGATCGGAGCTTTCGTGACATGGTGCGTGATCCTGCTGGAAACATGATGGGTACACTGTGGTCATAAAGGGGTGGATGTGGTCATTAACAATACTCGGGTTGTGGTGTTTAAATGATGTAGTTGGTACTGTGAGGCCCAAAGTGTGCTAAAAAGATTTCACCCACACCACCAGCCTGAACTGTTGAAACAAAGGCAAGATGGATCCATGTTTTCATGTTGTTTACATGAAGTTATGAACCTCTCAAACGACATTTGCAGCACAAATTCAGATGCATAAAATCGGGCTAAATTTGTCTAATTTTCTGTTGTCCAAATTTGGTCATCCAACATGTAGCTTCAGTTTCCTCAGTTTCTGTTATTAGCTACTCCTGTAGCCAATCTGCTTCAAGGTTCACATCTTGTGCATTCAGAGATGCTCTTCTACATACATTGGGTGTAACAAGTGGTTGAGTTATTGTTGCTTTCCTATCAGCTTGAAGCAGTCTGGCAGTTCTTCTCTAACCAGTTTTCAGTTTTTTCTCTGTCAGTCCCAGCAGATCAGCAGTTTCTGAAATTCTGAGACCAGCCAATCTGGCAATAAAAACCATGCCGCATTCAAAGTCAGTTAAAACAAATTTCTTCCCCATTCTGATGCTCCGTTTGTGTTTCAGCAGGTCATCTAGACCATGTCTGCATGCCTAAATGCATTGAATTGGTGTTGTGGTTGGCAAAATAGATATCTGCATTAATGAGCGGTTGAACAACAAAGTGGCTGGTGAGTGTAGTACACATTGTACGACTACCTGACTGAGACTTTTTTTAAAAAACATATATATGTGCGGTATAAATGTGTGTCTCACCCTTAAGGTTGGGTTCTGACAGGTGGTTTCCTTTTGGATCAAAAGTTGGTAACACTCCAAATTTGCTAAGCTTTAACTCCAACAAATCTCATATCAAATTTTGCCTCACATGATTGTTGACATGGCAAAACAAAAATCTATTATTGGTTCCTGATCTCTAAACAAGCTTGTTCCTCCCTACCAGGAACCAAAACATGTAAGACTCATTAAAAATCACTCTGTGATGGTGAGTTTATTTGTTGTTCAGCTTCACCATGTGAGTGGTGATGCTTCTCTAATAAAACTCCTGCCGGCTCCATTATGTAAATTTTTGGTTGCTGGAATCTCTAATTTGTGATTTTAATAATCAAATCAATAATTTAAGCATCTCTACTTAATGATGAGCCAAGACCTCCAGCATTTTAGTTTGCAAATAATAATGTGTGCACAAGTACGTTGTTTCTCTGATGTGTCAGATATGTCTTTAATCATCTCTTCATATCTTTTGCAGCTCATTTTCAGGTTTAGTAATTAGCCTGACGCTCAAAACTGTCTTCTCTATCAATCAAAGGGAGTTATGTTCTATAAAAGGGATTCAGATTTATCAACACAACAACCCCAGTGATATCACAGAAACGTCTTTGAGGGACTGAAATATGCTAGAAGGTTTGACTGTACACCAAACTAATGCTAATACTGAGAGTGGTGTTTACCAGATGAACTGTTTGTTCTTTTATGAAATACAAATTTATCACATTTTCGTAATCAAAATCTCTTTTTTAAATATTTTTACCTGAGATGCTCAGGTAGACGGCAGGACTCGTCACAGTCTCGCCGGTCAGCTCGTTCACTGCCTCTACATGATAACGTCCGGCGTCCATTGCAGCGGTTGCCAAGACAACCAGCTGATTGTCCAAAGTGATTGTTCTGCAGGGCACAAATAAGACACAAAGAGAACACGAGTTTAGAAAACACAACAATGCACTCCCAAAGCAAAACATGCCTCCTTCCAGCACTGCTCCGTCTCAGAAGGGAACACTGCTCAAACTAAGACTCTGTCAAGAGAAGAGTATTTGGTACATGGATCATTTGGAATTCATAATGGGGGAGGGAAACATTGAATACAATCATCAGAAAGGAAAGAGGATTCAGAGAGCTTAAATAAATCTCTCCTCCTGTCTCACATTGATATGTAGCTCATTTTGTGTATCTTTCATTCTTTTTGCCACTCTCACTGTTTGTGTATTGTCTTCTGTTCTTCCTTCTTCACACTGATCCATCCTCATTTCCCCGCGTAGCAGCGGCAATCAATATGCCACAAACACGCAGCGCGCTGGTACACAAGCACACACGATCACAAACTGGCAAAATCTAAAAGTGTTCTTACTTGAGCACACAGAGACTCACTTACAAAGAGATTTTGCGTTGCTGTTGCCTTTCAGGAGATCATAATGGGAAGAGCTGACTTTGGAGGGAGATATTGTGGGAGAGATGCTAACAGAAAATATTTTCGTTGCACTCAGATTTCGAAGGCGTTTCAACTTGTCTGTCTGGCAACAGATGCCGCCAGGCAGGAAACACAGGATGATGTTTTTAGTGATGCTACTGGTGTTTTCAGCATGTCAGAGGATGAACCCCCCCACAAGCAAAAATATTCAGAGCCTGACAATGAAATGAAAATCAATAAGATCAAAGTGAGAACAGAGAACAGTAAAGTTAGATGACTGCCTGATGTTATTAAACAGTCAGCTTGTTTCTGTAGAGCCTGTGCTGTACAAATATGTTACGCTGCACTTACATTTAAAATACATTTTAAGCTACGCTGCATTTAATAAAACAGTAGAAGAACAAAAGAAGCTGTAACCATGAACACTGGTTGGTTGAATACTTTATGTATAAGAAGAAGGGCAGTGCTTACATGTGAAAATTAGCCTCTGTCTGTGTGCTTGTAAGATATGTGTATTTGTCTGTGTCCATTGTTTAGCAGTGCTGAACTGGCAGCAGTGAATGTGCCCAAAACTCAATCGGCACATTGCCAACTGGAACACAAAACAAAACATGCCACTTATGACAACCTAAATCGATACTATATGAGAGCGAAAGAGGGAAATAAACACAAATATAAGTGCCTCTCGTAACTACAGAAAGCACACCTCTTGAAACCTTCCATCTTCTCTCTCCAAACTGTAAACACAAAACCCAATTTTGAAACTAAATTCATAAAACCACTCACTCCTCAGGCAAAATCAAACATAATCTCCCCAAAACTGCTTTATCGTGCTCAAACATGTTTAAAGATCATACACACAGCGAGTGATAAATAAAAACACCACAGAACACTTATTACAAACTACATCAAATATGGGCATGTGCCACCAGAGAAAACTAAACTTCATAAAAATAAATGCATTTCTACAAAAAACACAAAATGTTCTTTTCTGTAAAATAAATTAGAATATTGAAATCTGTTAAGCACTACAAGCAATAAACTTCAAAAAAGTTGCACCATCTCCACCACCATGGGCAAGACCGAAGAGCTGTCAAAGGACATGAGGGACAATATTTGTAGACTTGCACAAAGCTGGAATAAGCTACAAGAACATTAGCAAGAAGTTTAGAGAAAAAAGGTGACAACTGCTGTTGTGATTATTTGGAAATGGAAGAAATTTAAAATCAATCACCCTCAGTCTGGAGCTCTAGGCAAGAGCTTTCCCCACGAAAGTGAGGATAATCATGAGACAGTTGGTGGATCAGGTCAAAACTACACAGGAGGAGCTTGTTAATGATCTGAAGGCAGTTGGCGCAGTCACCAAGAATGCCATTGGTAACATGCAATGACATAATGGAAATCTTGCAGCGACATCCCCCATCTCAAGAAGGCGCGTGTACAGCCCCTTCTTAAGTTTGCTATTGAACATCTAAATGATTTAGAGAACACTTTGGAGAAAGTGTTGAGGGCAGATGACACTAAAATTGAGCTCTTAGACATCAACTGTGTTTGGAGGGAGAGAAATCCTGAGTATGGCCCAAAGAACACCACCCCCACAGTCAAGCACGGAGGTGGAAACATTATACTTTTGTTTTTCTGCTAATGCTACAGCACGACTTGACCACCAAATGGTGAAGTTGTATCGTAAAATGTTGGACATGAATCTCCTCATCCAGAGTGGTCATGCAGCAAAAGAAACAAAGGAGTGGCTAAAGAAGAAGCACATTCAGATCTAGAAAGTCTCCAGACTTCAATCCTATAGAAAATCTGTGGAGAGAGCTAGAGCCAAGCAGCAGGCAAGAAACCTAACTTACAGACATTTCTGAGAGTCTCTGTATAGATGAAAGGGTCAAAATCCTTCCTAACCTGTTGACCAAATATAAGGAACATCTTACCGATATGCTTATTCCACTTAGTAACATGAAAATCAACTTATAACATTCATGTAATGTCTGTTTTGTTTTTTTTTTATGTTCTTTCTCTCTCTCTATTAAAATGAAACTACCATAAAAATTAGAGGCTCTTCGTGTCTTTGGACGCGAGAAAACTTCCAAAATTCATCAGGGGATCAAATAATGATTTTGCCCACTGTAAAATGCAAGTGAAATGCATATTAAAACACTCTGTAAATGTATCTCCAATTCTACAAGCGATTCCTTCGGCACCAGCTTCACATCTCTGTGCTATATATCGATCCAGAGGGCACACACACTGGCCTGATCTCTGATCCTGCCTTAAAGGATACTCCGTACACTTGCTTTATCTGCACCCAGTATCTGGTGAATGGTAGAAAGGCTCACATTGATTCTTTCAAAACTGACATGTTTTGAAAGTTTTGTTCTAAACATTCAAGCCGGCATAAAAAAGCCTCGTGCTATTGGGAAATCATAGACGTTACCTGTTTTTTTCCACTGGGGGCCACATATAATTTTCTGTCCTGCTTCCCGTTCCATGAACTCAAACGTGGTCTATCACAATCACTGAAATTTCATCTGAAATTACTCTTCTCAGCCGTGCTCTCCTCCTCCTCGTCTTCATCCAGCACCTCTTACACACACCGTCCCTCCTCTGCCTCTCAGATTGCTTCTATCTACCGGTGGTACAGCATCTGCCCTCGACTCACTGTGCAGCCTGTTCACTCTGAACTCACATAAATAGGTTACATTACATCACATTAATAACTTTGCACAGTTGCGCGCAAGCAACAACAGGTGTGGCGTAATTGTGTTCAACTTCTGCCACCTGAGGTTATCAGAGACCAGTTTCTACTGGTCAAATACAGCTGAACTGAGGACGAAGGCAACTACAAAGTGGCTCAAGAACAGCAAAATCTAGTAGAATAACTAATTTTTCTAAAACAACTTCAAAAACACCACATGGGGTTGGAAAGACGAGTTACATGTACTGAACATTGTGTTTTCAACTTTTTGAAGTGTGTAATGACTGCTCAGTAGGGTTATTATGTGCAAGTTTTGAGTAAGTACTTTGGAAATTGGATTTTGGTTTTCAGAAAATAGCAAAAGGTTCAAGAGACGTATCTAAGCAATTGTGAAAAACTGAACATTTCTCATGTTTCATACTGAGGAGTAATTGCCTAATTGACTCATCATTTGATGTTGTAGAAAGTTGATTGAAAGCACACTGCAGTGTCTTTGCCAACAAACTAAAAGAAGACTGACGATACGTGTTGCTGTTTGATAGGAAACATTCAGCATCATTAATTCACTATGCTGCTACATATTAAATAGCAGATGAAACACAAACAGGTTCATTGCCAGGGGGTCACAGCTTAGCCCTCAGTAATACAGGCGTAGCGACCAGCTGGCGACCCCCTGGCAACCACCGGTCATTAGGGAAAAATGTGTATTCCCTGACCAGCTGGTGAGTGGTTGTTGGAGGCTTCTTGCTGTGGCTATGTGAACTCTGTTGGAAAGACCAAAAACCTCCATTGGTTACTAGCAAACCAGAAAGGAAGCCCAATCAACCTTCAAAGTAAAACTTGTGCCTTACTACTGAAACTAACATGTTTCAAAAGACGCACCTTCTGCTTTGAAGATGAAGGGCCTCTGATCCCAGCATGCATTGCACTTATCACAGTTTCAATACTTCTCAGAGAGTAGTTGTTGGGTGTTTGCACGCAAGTCAGCGTCTTCTATACAAACAAAAGGTGACCATAACAATCTAATAGCAGCCAAAGCAATCAGAAAGATGTTTTCACTGTAGCACTGTACACTTCTTTGTAAACAATTTTGACCAATATCAACAGCGAGCAACCTTCAGCCACTAGCTAACCTCCTAGCAATTGGTCTCTAGTCCAGCATGAATGGAGCTTTGGCAATCTGTTTCACAGCGACTATCAACAACCACTGGCATGACTGTTGAGGAGTACTCATTATTCCCTAGCAACTAGTGTTGGGGCCAGGGGTTGCCAAACTGTCTCTAGGCCTGTGTGACTGGGGCCTTAAATATGACTGTGTTGATGCACTCATTAACATTTAAAAATAGAGGTGCTGGTGTAGCTCACCAGGTTGAGCAGGCAACCCCATAAGCCATAAAGCTACGGCAGAGATCTGGGATCAAATCTGCCCTAAGGCTATTTACTTGTGCCTTTCACAGCTTTCTTCCCTTCTGTCTTATCTCAATAAAGGACAAGAGAAAAAAAAAAGGTTCTTCATTGTATATCCAGTGATGTACAATAGAAGTACATAGAAGTGCTTGAATGTGCAAGAAAGAAATATAGGAACTACTAATTGAAATATTTATTGAAAGGAGTGGTGAGTCATGGGAACACATGAGGTTGTTCGACGAGTCTCCGACAAACACACTCACACCGAGGCAGAATTCCTCAGGTCTAAATTTATTCAGCGTGATTTCCCAGGAGAACAACTTCAAGAGCCAGAGCCTCAACCCCGACACTGACACTTTATTTGTGTGAGCGTATGTCAATGTGTGCCGGTTGGATTTTGTGTGCATATCACTCACTGAAAAAAGGAGGCTTTAGCCAAACCTTTCTTCTCTACTTTTTGACTTATTTCACCACAGGGTTGCATTCTGCATCTTCACCTAGCTCCATAATGTAATTTATAGCTTTTAAGCTCATTAAGTGCACTGACCCGCCCATTTTATCACATCTGTTTTACCCAGCACATGCTGATTAATAGACACAGAGGGCTTGCGTCTACTCGCCTACAGTGTCTGAGGGAGGAGAGAGCTTGGGAGGTTCGAGGGAATCTAAATTCACCAATTTAACAGTCAAAGACAAAGACGCTCAGTGGGCGGCAGAGATGAATTTAGACCAATTAAGATCTAAGCATTTGTTGAGTTAAAAGAATTTCTTTATAGAGTATCTTTAGTTTCCCATTCACAAATACCATCATATGTACGATTTACATGTGGAGTTGTATGCCATGACATTGGCTTTTATTTGATCCAAATTGGCAGGTCTTACACTTTCATTTCCCATTACATCCCCGCATGGAAAATGCATATTAAAAAAAAAAAAAGAAGGAAAAATGAAGTACAAAATGAAATGCCAATAAGAGGTGAGTCAGGTGACAGAAATTAAAGGACCATAATTCAAAAAAATAATAAAATGTCAGTGTTAGTTCTCAGTAGGTGGAGGGTGGTTATTTAGCCTCATCTTAAGAGTGACAATACAGTCAGAAACACACACCGGCGTATAGATGGGTATGCATAAGGACAGCTTATGAGCGTCCTCTTATTCTGACCAAATATATCTGTTCAGATTTATTATGACATGTGACTTTCTGCTCTGTTTTAGGTCTGCATTTAATTAAACTGGACAAAATTGTTCTGGCTTTTAATTAAACACAAACCCAGTTGTAAAACTGTGCATGACTCTGCATGCTTATGTCTGTGTGAGAGAGACAGTTTTTCCCAAGGCAGAAAAAATTAAATACAGCAATCAGCTACATCCCATCCCCATCTTCTTTCCTTTCTGAATCACAGCATCCCATCATTTTTTTTCTCAAACATAATAAAATAAATAAATAAATAACAACCTCTCTGACTCATTCCCTCAAATCCCATTTCCATTCTCACTCAGATTACAATCTGCACATTTCTCTCTTGGTTTCTTTCAATTTTCTTTGTATTTTATTTCTGTCTGTCTCTCTATCACAGAGAGATTCCCCCCCATCACTTCATATAACTGTCCTGCTTTACCCTCCCCTCTCTCTCCTCTGACTTCTCTGAACCGAAGCGCCAAGCCAGATTGGTCTTTCATTTAAGTGTACCGCCCCAAGACTTAATAAACACTCACGGGTGACCGCAATGCAACACTGGCTGCTGAACACACACAAGTATATGCACGCACGCACGCACACACACACACACCCAACTGTGCCAAGAGCTAATTAGCACACACGTCGCAGGCCAGAGGATGAGTGAGCGAGTGTGTGAATGTGTGTATTTTTGATCTGTGTGTGAGCGTGTGTGCCAGGTCCATGGACTGAGTCGCCTGCCCTCCTCCTCTATCCCTGATAAGCAGCGTGCCACCTTCTTAAACCACAATGCCTCTGACACACAGCGGCTTGGTGTGGAGAAGTGTGGCAGCAGTGCAGAAGGAGGAGGACACTACACTGTAAACTGAGTCCAGACAGCAGGTAGGGTTTTTTGGCAGCTTTGTCTGCAAAGCTAGTGCCAGCCAGCCACCCACATATTACACCTCATACATACACGCACCTACTCAAACAGGCAGGCACACAGTCGGGACCATTCACTGTGCCTCTCAGCCGTTTGAACTGAATATTTACTCTGGTGTTCAAGTCAGCGGACACATGAATACGTTCTCTGTGAGACTGATTGCTAGTTAACGTACACAGGTTCGTGTGTGCCGAGAGCAACCTTATGTGAGTGTATGTGCGCCTGTATAAATTCTTCTACTTGTCTTTTTATCTGGGTATTTTGTTACTACATACTTTACTTTGGGGTGAAGTATTCAGATTTTTTAAGCATTCCAGTCCTCAGAATTGCCTGTCAAATTGAGTTGTGGTGTTGTTCTCTATCCCAAAGTAATTGGTAACAATAAAACCCAGCTTCACCGAGTGCACTGTTTTGAATCTATAGAGGAGGGGAAAGCTTCTGTACCATATTCATCCAATATACGCTACGACAGCATTTATTTTTGGCTTGTGTTTTTCTTTGTCTGCACAACTTCAAATAAAAGCTGACATAAGAAGTAAAGCCAATAAATACAATCCTGGCATAATGACATCCTTATTAGTAAAAGTGTTATTTGGGGGATTTTGTCTCATCTGTTAAAAACATACATTATGCAGCATTATGCAAAAATCTTGACCCATGTCTCAATTCATTATATTTTGCTTCCAAGCAACCAGACTGACTTATAATGTTTTTAAGTGCAGTGATTGACTTACACAAATAGAGGCAAAAAGGCAAAAACAGAGCACACTTAGCTTGAAAGGAATATTTGCTATGACCACCTTTATTCTTCAACACAGCTCGAGTGCACAGAGACTCATAGTGAACAAAAAACTGGTAGTTAACTACTTTTCATGCAGTACCTGGCAGCCAGCTCCTGTTGTGATACTTTGGGGTAAATTGGGCCCAAAGATAGGCAGAACGTCCAGGATAGTATAAGACGCTGTAAATTACAGTAATGTAAGTGTAGCAAGCAAGAAAGTTAGGAATGATTCAAATGGTGAAATGAGAAAAGAAAGAAGACAACTAAACTTTCCTACAACAGTTACACACAGTTTAGGAAAATGTGACAGATGTTTTGAGGTTTTTTTTTTTTAATGGGATTAACTCAGTTAAGACAGAGAACTGGACCACTGCCAGTAGTTCTTGACATTCAGTTTCCAGCAGCTTGACAGTGAGTGCTTTAGTGATTTCCCATGCACAGCTTAAATGAACCTATTGTTACCACAGCCTGGGGTTGGAGATTTGTTTTACAGTATATTTGCTGAACACACTTTAATCCTATTGCTCAAATGGAATGGTTCAAAAGTTACCTAAAAAAGGAACCTTTGTTTAAGTTTCACATTACTAAACATGGGGGGAACCTACAGGTTAAATATAGATCTATTTCTTTTCTTGTTTAAAAGTCAGACTTCTTTTTCTTTTATCTGTGTGAAACTCAACGAGTAAACACGTATTTATTTGTCTGAACTTTTTACTTCTGCCACAGCGGTAAAGGGAAGCTGCCAAATCACACTTAAACTGTCATGATGTGCTCAGTGGAAACAGAAGCTATTCCACCAACATTCAAAACAGATATCTGAATTTATGGCTGACAGGTCTTTCAAACACAGCGTCATAACAGAAAACAAATTGCAGTTTCTGATTTTGATTTTTCTAAAGATCAGATTCAGAATTTTGTCTTGAATTCAGATTCAAGACAAAAATGGTAAAAAAAATCAAAGTATGAAACCATACATCCTTGTTCTTCCACATATCCAATTCAAGGTCAGGGGGTCGAAGTCTATCCCAGCTGCCATTGGGCAAGAGGCGGGGTAAACCCAGGACAGGTCGCCGGTCTGTTGCAGGGCTAACACAGAGATAGATAACCACCCACATTCATGTTCACACTTACGGCCAATTTAGATTCACAGCTTAGCCTAACCTGATTAACCAAAACATGTCATGAAACGCTGTGAGGAGGACGACATTTGAATACTTCTTGATCCATCAAATAATTTAGTCCAAAATCCAAAAGACAACAAGGAATCCAAACATCTAGAACACACTTAGGAAACTAGGAAGCAGAAAAAGAGGATACACAGTAACATGGATGACATGACAAATCACAAGGAGGGACTCAGACAATATATACATAAGATAGAAAGAGGTGGGGAACACAGCTGAAACTATTCAAAGACAACGAGACAAGGGAGTAAAAACATCAAAAGGAATCATGAACTCTCAAAGGAGAAACTCAAAACTAAAAGAAAACACAAACTTATAAATAAAAAAAAAATCCAAAATTGAGGATCCAAGACCACGACAAAACACATATGTCGCTACAAAACTATACCATTAATATGTGTATATACCAGTAAGATATGTTTCAACAAAGTAGAAACTGTGAATTTAATGATATTACAAGCCTCTTATTGGATCTAACGATTCAGTTGCTCAAAGATTACAGGGTGATCCAGCTGTGTTCAACAACAACACTGGCATGCATGCAACAAGACCCATTAAGTACGCTTTGGCAGTTGCTCTAAAGTCGTTCTAAATAAATTCCCCCAAACACTTAAAACATAAAATGTCTGCTACTCCTGTATCTTGTAATCAAGGGGAAAACAAAGCATTTACAAAACAACTCCACATCTCTATAATAAGCTTGTTGGAGCTGAACCAAATGGAAAGAAATAATGGAAGGCGGCTGCTGATGCATTAAAAATGTGCATCAACTATTTAGAAGGCCTGGATTTAGTCTATCTCAATTTAAATCAAGGCCAAACCATTTTGGACTACATTAAAATGATAAAAGGCTAACGTTCACATTTATTAAAAGGCACCCGTAGGGTACACCCACAGCCACACAGTCAGACCTGCATGCGAGCCACCTCCTACAGGACACTTACAAATTATGTGGCCTAAATTATGTGAAGACATTCAAGAGCAACTTGCAGGTTAAAATTTTCTCTCTGTTTATATATAATATTTCTTGGAAATGAATATTTCTTTTTTGCTTGACATAAAGGCTGAAATTCAGATGAAAAAGTGTGCATTTTAAGGAGTGCTTTAAAAACACTTTTGGGGGGGAGTGGCCTTTTCTTGCTCAGTGCTCTGTTTGCAGTAGCAGGTGACATAGTGAGCCTGAGCAGTAGCAAATTAGTGAGTAGGTGTTTTTTGCTAGCTTCATCACAGTGAATTATTGTGTGTACAGGTTGCACAAACTCAAGCCTTGCAGGACATCGAGTCCGCAGGTTTCCTGACAGGAAGAGGAAAGGAGCTTGTTTTCATCCCTGGGTGTTTTGTGCAGGTGAAGCGACGGGACTTCGCTGCTGCATCCGTCACATAAAACACGGCTGTGTGCAGCACTCATTTTAGACGAGAGGATTCCTGGAGATATGATAGAGTTCATGGTGGGATTTCAAATAGAAAACTGTGTGATAGTGATAGTGGGTGTGGCTTGTCCACCTTTAGCAGCAGCTCCTCATGAGTGTCAAAGGGAGCATTAGCCAGCTTGTCAACTTAGCTGGTATCACCATTTTAATGATGGGAAGCAGTTCTAATGCTAATTAGCATTTGCTTAAAGTTTTAGATAAATTAGCACTTCATTTAGTTTAATTGGTAGCTTCAGTTTTATAATAGTTGAACTCTAGAGTAAAAAAACATTGCCTGTTGACTTGTTTGTCCCACACCTGTCAAAGCGTATAAGGATATTGTCTCTCTCTCTCAACAATGAATTGCCAGGTGACACCTTAAGGCCGATAACAGCCGATCTTCACGCTAGTTTCTTACAGTATTTTAAAGTAAAGCAAGATTACCTTTACTTTCCAAAACACCTTCCACTGGTTTTCCTCAGGCCACAAATGTCTCTTAATCCATGTCTGTTCCTGTTCAATTCTTTGAATAACAAATAGCTAAGGTTGTGGTCAGTCACATGTGTACCATGGACTTATGACTCATGGAGACGTGAGTCATGCCAAGGACCTTTCACAAGTTTTCTTCACAAAGTTCAAAGCACATTATGGTCTCTTCAGGCATCACTGTGTGCTGTGGTACCCTTGGGGAAACAGTATCTTGCAATGGAGGCATTCCGCCACAGTGGAACTAAACAGAGCCCCAGCAAATATTAGGAGGAGATATTAGACTTGTATGAAAGCTAATATAAACAGAGGCACTAATTCTCACAACAAATGCTGTGTATTTAAGGAGTAAGCACACTCATCAAAGCTGGGGGAGAACATGTCAGGGCGCAATTGATTCATCTGAGGAGGTGATCAGTCACACTGTGGATTTGCTTTCTGAATCACAGAAGCACATGACAAAGTTTTTTTTTTTAAATTCAAATGAGTTTAATACACAGTGGTTACTTAAGTGACATCAACTGTTGTAAATGCTAATCTCGCTAAAAGGCAGGAGGAAAATGTGAATGGGTTTTTGCTTTTCCACTCACATTCTCCAAAATGCTATAGAATAAATGGTAAATGAATCGGGACACTGGGGGAAATAATTGATTTATTTAATAAGTATGTGATCCCTACAGCCTAGCCCAAGCATACTTCAACATGCATAGTGCAGAAGCTGGAGATCCAACCACCGACCTTCTAATTAGTAGACAACACACTGTATGAGACCCTAAGCTAAAGTAGCGTAGGGGGACCACTAGGGCCTTTAAAAGAACAGTAAAAACCCCAGCTACAAACCAGTTTTTTGGTAGGAACTAAACAGCCAAGTATGTGGTATAAAAACCTCTGGTCATATATTTTACAGTTCAACTGCCACCTCATTCAAAACTTTCAAAATTTTTCTCTACACTGTATTAATAACTCAAACAACCCAATTTGAAGGTATTCTCGGTCACTGTGGTGACTATGCTAATAAATCTTGATGCATTTTCCACTCAGAGAAATACAGCCTGTACATGTGACTGCACATGAGACCAATAAAGAGGGGGAGAAAGAGAAAGAGAGAAAAAAGAAAGAAAGATGGTAGAGGTTACAACAGTAATGAACACTAATGTGTTTGTGAGAGATTTTAACAGCCCCTTCACTGACTCAGAAAACATTCCCCTACCTTCCGCCCTACACACTCTGCAGCTCCGTGACTTGTAATTAACGCAGTGCCTAAATCACAGGCTTGCATCCTCAATCACCTTTACAGTTCCTCCAAACGGTCAAATAGACACAGAAAGAAAGACCTTTCTGTGGTCACTCACTGGCTTGGCCGGCTGCCACTGCCACTGTAAGTCCTCCATAAAATACACACACAGGCACATGCCCACACACACATAATCGAGCATCCTTGAGCACACACAGCCTAGGGCCTTCCGTCTGAAAGTAATTGGTGCGTGTGTGTGTGTGTGTGTGTGTGTGTGTGTGTGTGTGTGTGTGTGTGTGTGTGTGTGTGTGTGTGTGTGTGTGTGTGTGTGTGTGTGTGTGTGTGTGTGTGTGTGTGTGTGTGTGTGTGTGTGTGTGTGTGTGTGTGTGTGTGTGCGTGTGTGAGAATGAGAGAGCGAGAGAGGGCTGTGGGACAGGCTGGTTTGTTTAATGTCCCTTGGCATGGCCGGAGGGACAGGCAGAGAGAAGTGGGTAAAGGCAACGGTACAGGAAAGGAAAGCAGAGCAGGCCAAGGGTGAGATGGAAGCAGGAAGAGAGCAGAGGAGAGTGGGATGAGGCTAGATGCTGAGTAAACAGAGGAAGGAGGCTTTTCTCCTCTCTGTGTTTGTTCAGCTACACGAGCTCCATGGCTCGCTTCCTTTCTACCGCTGCTTTACGTCTGCCTCTTAGTCATTCGCTCACACATACAGGCTGTTGTTCACGTGCATGCACGTGGACAAGCATTTGTCTGTCTTACCGGGTCGTGCATTAAAGCTACACTACAAGACCACATTGTTCTCACAAGGAGACTGGATGGATGGCAACAACTCCTTTTGTGTGCTGGTGTGCGTGTGTGCAGCTGAGTGTTGTAGTCCCATTAGGTGGATGGATCTCTAGACGAATGGCTATTATCCTAATTAGCACTAATTATGTCTGCTACCAATTAACCACACAACTGGCGGTGACTTCTCTCCCCGTCTTTCTGTCTCACAGTCTCACTCCTTCTGTCTTCCTCTCAGCTGGAGGAACACACCTCATTCTCAGTCTCCCTCTCTTGCTCAGCTGCAGATATGGGCTGAGCAGAGGGCTGATAATAACCACACTTGTTGATAATAAGACATCATTTTCTAATTGTGGTTCATGTGAACATTTGAACTTGTCAGTAAAGAGCATGACTCGAGCCTCCGTGATTTTCAGCCTTTACAACACAGAAGTCACTTTGTGACACAGGACGGTATTTGCTGTTACTTTTCAGTTTCATGCTTTCTAGTTTGCACACTGTGCACTGCGTACAGACTTGCCTAACCAAAGTAGCTTCATATATTATGATACAGTTCATTTGACATGCTGACATTTGCAGAGACATTTTTCATGTTTTCCTCAATCAACGAATCAAGAAAATGATGAGTTGGTTGCAGTCCTAATTAACCACCTAAAATTAAGGTAATTTGTCACAATGATGCAGAAATTGGGTAAAATAGTTGCTAATTTAATTTAATTACCCATATCAGCCTAGTACAAGATTTAATCATAAAGAAAAAAACCCATACCTGTCTTCTTACACATCATGGTCTTGGGGCGTCACCAACGTTTTCAGATCTCTCCCTGGAAGTTCTGACCACTTACACTTGTGTGTCTGCGACGCACAACAGTGCAGTGATTCCTCTTTTTCTTTTTTCAATTTCAACTTCAGTCAAAGTTGCTGAGCTGGCATTGAGCAAAGATTATTGGTGTTGCCAAAATACTCAGCAGACAATGACATGCGTGGTTTCAGGTTGTTTCCGACCAACGATCCTTCAGACACCTCAGTTTGTTAAGTTGAGGGACCAAAAAAAACTAGCAACTGTGCTGAAACTGTGGTCCAGAGGTGCACAAGGAGGTGATCTTATAGTGGAGATTGGTCAAATTTGAGGTTTTATTAGATTTTACTTGCTTGTGGAAAATTGTAACACTTTATGATTGCATCTTCACGGAGAGAAACTTGGTCAGTTTATCAAACGTTTAACAGACTTCTATCATCGTATAATTAGCAGTTTAAGCTTGTATAATACTATTTAAGATTTCTCTTTATGCACTGGTCCATTGTAACATGACAACAACCCTAATTCTGTTTGATGTTAAGTGAAATTATTACAGAAACACAACCTGCTGTAAATAACAGATATTGATATTGTGCGCGTATAAATATGGGTGCACAGGGTCACAGTGGTACTTTATAAAAATACGGGAACATATTACTGTTGAAATGTAGACAAATTGCTTCCCGTAGCTTTAAAGGTCAGTAGTAATAGTTCTGAGTAAACAAGCTTAATGTCCCTGGTTGATTATTAACACCAGCACAACCACACAGTTACAGCATCTCCCGTAAAACAAGGTTTTTAACGGATACACTTGTTACCATGGTGAGAGGAAATCAATACAACTAAAGGAAAAAGGTTCTGCCTACAGGCAAACACATTTTAATTTAAATTATTTTGTAACAAACATACACACTTGCTCTTGGAGCTGCATCAGTGAATGCATCGCTGATGCTGACCTGTTCCAGACAGATAGCTGTGTATGTTTTCCTGAAACTGGGTAAAATTTTTGCGAGCACAACCTTAGTACACGAGCGTGAAATTGAAATGACTCGGAATAAAAAGCTGAGACCACCTTGGCCAGGAATGGGCAGCATGCATGCATGAGAGTATATTTCAGCCATCACCTTTAACTTTAACAAACCTTTTATTTTGTCTTAAACTTCATACTTAGGTGGACCACATGAAAAGTCTATGTCAAAAGGTTAAAACAAAAAACAAAAAATCGAAGGTATGTGAAAGAGGATTTTATAATATTTAGAGGGGGGCATTATGTGACTTAATTATAAATAAATTCATGCAAAAAAGGTACTAAATTGCAGTGTGACTCTTGCTAAATGCTAGCCACCTGCTCTGCCCCAACTGCACCCACTCAGGTGAAAGCATTGGTTTGGAGAACAGAAATTGCTGTAACAGGTGCAAGTGCAAATGGACAGAAAAATTAAAGGCCTTTATGGGATTGACTAATTATGTGCATGAGCTTGTTGGTAAGTATTAGAGTTCACGTACCAATGTAGATTTCAGTAGTATGTGTGAGCACATAATTATCCCTTAAGGAAAGGTGATAATGATGAAAAGAAACCCTGTGGCACGATGTAGCACAGAGCAAGAGGCAAAGCAGAGTTTGGTGCAATAAGAATGGATAGCTACATGTTTGAACAAAAAACAGGGGACCTAGGGTCAGCATTTTAAACAGTGCGAACGCATTTATTTCTTGACATAAGCCCCCAAGTCATAGACGCAAAACTCCCACGTGAATACATGAGCAAAGAGGTTATGGCACGGAAAGCGAGAATGTAATTTCCCAAGAGCAGGAAGTTCTAAAATGTAGCCTTTATTTGTCTGTGAGAGAAAGGCAACTTGTGACCTTCTGCTTATTGATCCGGCTCTCTGATCTTGAGGATATAATCTTTAGGCTCTGATATTAACCAGTCAATCAGCATTATGCTCTTTTTCCTTTTTTTTTGTCCAGCTATCCTGAGGGTGTTTGGCTTAAGAAATCTGATGATACATCTACAGTGTGAAAGAAAGAAAGAAAGAAAGAAAGAAAGAAAGAAAGAAAGAAAGAAAGAAAGAAAGAAAGAAAGAAAGAAAGAAAGAAAGAAAGAAAGAAAGGTGTTAATTGAAAACAGTGCACTTCCAACCTTTTATGCATTTCTTTAATTTTTCCATTGTCTCTCCTGTCTCTCGAAGCAGTAATAACCTGCAAGCTTTTTACAAGAGTGTCAAAACCAAACTTTAATCAGTCACTCCTCAGTGAACCGACGAGTCTTTCACTCTCTCTCTCTCCCTCACTCATTCTCCCCTTTGGTTTCCTCCCCCTGTTTTGTCGATAGGTTAAGAACTCTTCCTAATGACAGATATGGATGTGAGTGTATGCCTGTGCGCACACAGGGTGTGAGTGTGTATGAGCCTGTGCGTGTACAGTCTGGTCAGTGATGGATGTGTGTGTGGCAGGTAATTAAAAGTGTGATTAGTGGGTAATTAAAAGAGGTCTCTGTCTTTAGAATATTTAACAACTTTGGACAGAGGACACACTAATACACACAATGCACACACACAGGCTGGCAGGTGGAAGTGTGTTGGTTCAGACTGCATTGGGGGAATAATAATAGTTCCTGAAATGATATAGGATGTAGGAAAGGAGACACAAATGAGGGGGAAAAGAAGATAAAGAGAGGTGGAGGGAAAAAAAAGGAAAGCAGCAGATCAGATACAGACAAAAGACACTGCACCTTTCATGAATATACATCTGTAGAATTAATCACCATCAGCATGAGCCACACAGGTTTGGACACACATACACACACAGACACACATTTCCACACACACTCCCCCTCTCTCTGCCCATCTTTGAATGATCAGCTCAGACAGAAGCAGATGCTCTCTGGCAGACAGAAAATAGATGAGCAGAGAATCACTAAAACCTAGGCCTACACACAAACACACCCACATATATACACACACGGGAACAATAGAGTTGGAGTGCAAAGCGACCCTTTGTGTAAAGTATTACAGCTCAATTTACACCTGATATTAAAATGCGATCGCAGGCGATGCTTATTAGCAGGTATCTGAATGTGTTGACATTTCTTATGTTTATAGAGACCAACAAAATGTGAGAAGACACTGTCCCCCTTCTCTCTTTTGTCTCTCCACACTTTATAAAGCGTGTCTCTAAATGAGCCATTCAGTTTGCAGCTGGTTATGATGTCAAACTGAACAAGCACAGCCATGACTACGAAACAGACACACCTGAGTTGCACACACCTGACCACTTCATTTCAAAGCAGCTGCAGTCTGTCACGGTTTCTTTCTTTCTTCTGTTAATGCTAACGGGATGATTGTCATGGCAACATCCCCACAACATGAGGACGATCTCAGCAATTTACACTGCTCATGTGGGTTACATTACCATTAGCGTTAAGCATATGCGCACAGGCCTGAGTGATGTGAAAATTGTAATCAGAAGAACTGAAAATACTAATCTAACAATTAATAACCACTGAGTATGGCTTACTGGGTTTCATGTCACATTATGTCCTTCAGTCCATGCTGTGCTTTTCATTAGCCTTATACCATACGTCTGTTTGGTCTGTTGGTCTGTTTAAATACAGCTAAAAAGGGCATGGCTAGCAGCAGCTCACTCCGATTTAAACCTACATGCTTCGTAGAGAAATATTAGGGGTGAAATATGCTTACCAGTCACTCTGTTAAGTAGAGCTGTTCAACTGCTTGTTAATGCAAATATCTAATCAGTGAAGACAGCCTGCTGAAGTTCAAACTGAGCATCAGATTGAGGTAGAAAGGTGATTTAATAAGTGACTTTGAACAGGGCAAGGTAATTGGTGTATTTCAGAAACTATTGATCTTCTGGGATTTTTCGTGCACAACCATCCCTAGAGTTTACACAGAATGGTCTGAAAAGGAGAAAATAGCCAGTGATCAGACCTTCTCTGAGAAAAAAAAAAAAAGCCTTGTTGAAGTCAGAGAGCAGAAGAATGGCCAGACTGCTTTGAGCTACAACATGTAAATGTTTGAAGCAGCAGGCTAAAGCAGCAGAAGACAACATGAGTGCCACTCCTGTCAGCTAAGACCAGGAAACTGTGGATGAAATTTGACTACAGTTCACATGGGATCACTAAAATTAGACAATAGAAGATTTAAAAAAATATTGCCTGATCTGATGAGTCTCAACTTCTGCTGCAACAGTAAGATGGCAGGGTCAGAAATTGGCATAAACAACATTAAAGCATTGATCCATCCTGCCCTGAATCAGTGATTAAGGCTGCTTGGCACACTTTGTACCTATTAGTACAATGTAGGATCAGTTAAACACAGCCTCTCAGTTTTGTTGCTAGCATGTCCACCCCTTTATGACCACAATGTCCACATCTTCTGATGGCTGCCTCCAGCAGGATAACACACCATGTCACAAAGCTCAGAGTTCACTCAGATGGCCTCCACAGTCATCAGATCTCAATCCAGTAGAGCGCCTTTGGGATGTGATGGAACAAGACTTTTACACTGTGGATGTGCAGCCAATAAATCTGCAGCAACTGTGTCATGCTATCACGTCTGTTAAAATGTCTGATGAATGTTTCCAGCAGCTTACTGAAACCATGCCACAAAGAATTAAAGCACTTCTGAAGGCAAAAGGAGCCACAACCCAGAACCCGATACAAGCAAGGAGCCACTGAGTGCTCCCTGTGTTGAAACCTGCTTTGAACTAAATGTTAACTTTAGAATTGGGACCAAAAACAGTGCTAAAATTCAGATTTTAGCTGGTATAATTTTTATCTTTCCGATATTCACAATTTTAGTTGGCTAATATATGCAAATTAACATCAAGCACTGCAGCCGAGACTGATGGCAAAGTCATTAGTTTTGCAAGTATGTCGCAAACAAAACAAAATATTTGGAGAAACTGAGATTTTCCCTGATAGAGACACTCGATATTAACATTGTTATTGTTCATTTGGATGTAGCCATAAAAAATACGTTCCTATATGTATATATACAACACACAAACACACACACACACACACACACACATATATATACACACACATTCATTCATTCAGCAGATTCATCGTTATAGTTCAGTGTATTTCAGTTTTTATATCAGCTCGGCTAAAAACAAACATGATAGTTTGGGGGG
>VURO01018488.1:0-16694 GCA_015108175.1 Pelvicachromis taeniatus | reverse complement strand
CCACACACACACACACACACACACACACACACACACACACACACACACACACACACACACACACACACACACACACACACACACACACACAAAAAGAAGCCCCTCGTCTCCAGAGATGGTTATGTCCGGAGAACGGCACTTCAAATTCTTTCCTCACTCAAGCTCATCTCTGGACATCAGCCCAAAAAAAGGCAATGTTTCCACCCAAAGAGTTTGCATGGAGAGGCTCATGCTAATTCCAAATTTCATTTTAGCAGACTATGAGCTTGAAGAAAGGTCGATTTACCAGCAGAATGAATTAATGCAAAGAAACTATCCACGCACATGAAATCACATACAGATAAAGCTGATGACCCATACCTTAAAACTTGCTTTTAAAACTTTTAATCTGTGCAGTGGCATAAGTCTTGGAGAACAAACACACCATGGAGCAAGGTGGCACATAAAGCAGTGCTCATAATTACTAAGACGAGACATGTGGACATGAGTAATGAAGTGACATCACAGGAGATCTATGCAAGTATAAAACGTTTAATGTGAATAGTTTTGTAAATCCTTACATCATGTAAACGCTATCCACACTAGTGCAAACAAGATAAACACATGCTCGTTTCCACCATCATTAGCCTTTATTTCTTCAAATTCAAATACTGATATTCAGGATGCAACTTGTAGGGAAAGAGAAAAATACAAAATATAGAGGGGCAACCACTGTTTCCCTCTTCACAGGATGTTAGCTTCATAGCTTCAGTGTTTGATATGAAATAAGCCCAAATGTAAACAGCACAAAATGCTGTCAATTAAAAAAAAAAGAAAAAAAGAAATAGATTAAATAAAATTTCCACTATGGTACATAACATATCAAAGAGAAACGGTCTTCATTGATGATTGAGCTTTTCTGCTTTCCTGTGGCTCATCATGTACAACACATCACCCTCTTTTACCTGCATCCATAAAGTCTCTGTATAGGCAACTCTATTCATTTTTTGAGATCACCAGCAGACTTTCCAGTTTGAGTGTTAATAAATATGTGGAAATTATCTGGCTCTGTAACATATTCAACAGCATGTTCTAACTTGTGAATGAAGGTTGATCTTTTTTTACACAAAATGCTTCTACCCCTCTCCATCAGCCCATCACAGCAGCTGCGCCATCCCGCAAAAGAAGACAACGACTGCAGGATGTTGCAGAGGGCAGCCGTGGTACCGAGCTGCAACTCAACAAGACGAAAGAAGCTGCACAAATCACCTTTCGAGAGAACTCAACACAGAGGCAATTGTTTGGCACCGTATTTCTAAGGTTTTTTGCAACTCTCTGGATCAAGATCTCTTTTATTTAGTGAACAGACTTATAATTCTGTAACAATGTTACAGTTTGGTTTAATGAAAAGCTGGAATGGAACAGATCCTGATCATCTCACCACAGCAGGTTCACAAGCAGTGAAAGTGAGATCAGTTTCTAATTGGACTGATGTTTGCACTGTTGACTGTTTCAAGACACTGCTAAAAAAAAAAAAATCCCAGGGGGGAACGATAAAAGTTTATTTTCCAGCGGGAATGAAAAATTATTTATCAGAGGCAGAAACATGCAGTGCTTATTTCCACCAAATAGTAAAACAATTAACTGCGATGTTCTTGGTACATAATAAGCAAGATATCTTTATAAGAATGTCACTGTAAAAGCTAACAATATACCCTTAATCGCTTGATCCAGTAAGCACAAACTGAAAAACCTTATCTTAAGAACAAACAAATTCATAAATTACACGATCATGTTCTTTGTTATTTACGTTTCAATTCTAGTCAAGCTTTTGCACACCTCGATGGACTCAACCTGGTCACAACTTTATGTAAGCTTACTGCACCAATAAGCAACCTACTTCCATCACTGGATCCACGGTGGTTTATAAAGCTTTTAAATCAGGCATTTAACCCTTTTTGGACTGAAACTGCCTCACACCGCCTAAAAGCCATCGAGATGAGGTGCCATTTTCAGTTTATCGGCTGTGGAAGTACAAATGCTAGTGAAAGTAGCTACCCCAGGTAGCGGGCAAATGACTAGCTTGGCACGGCTAACATCCCGGTATAGCAAAAGCACTAACGACACGGGCGTTTCCGATTAACTATACACACACAAAAACGGCTTCAAATTATGAGGCCCACAATTTACGGCTTACGCCGTTTCTCAGGCTAGTGAATGAATGAATTAACCTCAGCTAAAGCCCCAAACAGCTAACGACATTTATCTTAGCATGCTAAAGTACGTTAGCAGACACTTCGCTGGGCTAATATTGCGCTGTTACCATTCACTCTTTTCTGACAATTAAACCAATATAGCCAATATTACTGAGGGAATGTATATTTTAAGTCAGAGTGACAAGCAATCATTGCTTTGCTATCGTACATTAGCCTGTATCTGAATGACGTTGTAACTAATGCTAGTTAGCGAAGTAGCTTCTGCTTCCTCTCCAGAGAGTAGCCACAATCGAGGAGGAGGGTTTATCAACAAAACGACTTTTACTGCTAACCAGATAGCAGCCATCTATTCCTGGGTTCATTCTGCATGAACACCATTTATATTAAGCTCCAAACACGCTAAATAGCATCCGACAATAATCAATGGACCACACAGACACTAGGTGCTTGTCTAGCTTGACTGTATTTACAACATAAAACCGAGCCAATGTTTCAACCCGAAAATGCAGCAGTACTGCAATTAGACTGCACCTACAGACTCAGGCTAGTTTATGGAGGCATAAAGTAGAATGAGCCCATATAGTGAGGTGTTTGACTTTGCCGCTTCTTGCCACTTATACTCAGCCAAGTGTATGCAAAGTTAGCGCTGTTAACCATTTAACCAGCCTCAAGAAGAAGCCAACGACTTCATCCCTTCTCTGCGTCGAGAAGGACGAGTAGGCTAGGTAGGTAAACAACAGGATGGGAATGGCTTCCATTTGACAGGTGTACCAGGGTAAGCTTTTGCTAGCAGCCAGTCGATATTTATGTCTAATGGTGCCAGCTGCTGACATAAACACACACGGCAGGCTAACACAAACCTGGTGGAGGGCGGTGAGACCGTCTACATTGGCGTAGTTGATGTCAGCTCCCCGGTCAAGCATTCGGAGCACCTCCTCGGTATCGCCGCTCGAACAGGCGGCCAGAAACACGGCGCCATCATCGAACTTCACCTTCGTCTTTTTCTTTTTCAAAACAGGAGGCTCCTGGTCCGTTTCCGAGCCAAGCCATCGCTTTAACTGCTCATTCCGCTTCTGCTTGGCGTCCGCCATCTTCATCCCCCTCCTGTCTCGGGCTTCTTATCTTTCGCCGAGAGAGGATATACTTTATAGTGCCACTATCCCACAGCGCAGTGGGGCGTGGGAAGGGAGGGCTGGGGAGGAGGGGGAACTGAGAGAGAGAGAGAGCGTCTGGATTGTTTCCCGTAACCTCGCGAGAACTAAAGCCCAGGAACTGCAGTATAACGTCATCATCAGCAGATTATAATCATCAGCAGTTATAAGGGTGAGTGAGTGAGTGAGTGAGTGAGTGAGTGAGTGAGTGAGTGAGTGAGTGAGTGAGTGAACGAACAAGGTAATCCTTACACACTGTGCACACCAAAAAAGACAAGATTACTTAAAACATTGCATAACCTTCTGTGGGTTAACAATAATTTTCTAAGAGAGGCTCTCTAATGTACAGTAGCTAATATTTTTTGACCACATCTAGGCTATTGTTTGCTGTGTTATAGCTGGGAACACAGAAGTGACGTAAAACCATATGTCAGTGAATGTACCTACAGCAGAAAACAGTGTTATCTGTAAGAACAAGAAAATCTTCCAATCGTCTGTGTGCCAAAGGGTGAAGGAAAGAAAAAGGAGGTCTGGATCAGGGGCGCTTCCAGTATTTTTTTTCTATGGGGTGGCAAATGCACCCTCAACTCCTTGCTTTTGTCAATCAATCATAGATATAAGACATTATCTCTCCAGTGTGTCCTGTCTTTTTTTTTTTAAATGTTGTATTATAATTAACAATCATATCAATTAACTTGTGATTTACATAAAGCAAACCAAAAAATGGGTGATGTATACATCACCCATTTTTTGTTTGTTTGCTTTTTCTTTTCATTTGAGGAAGCAGCATGCATTTTATTATCTATTATCTAAACAAACATACCCTTTGTGGGTGTTTTCCACTTCCTGTGGGTGGTTCTTTTAGAGCATTTTGTGCTAAAGGTACATCCAGGGTAAGCCAAAGCTTTAAGGCACACCTGTATTCTCATTATACTCAGAAAAAGAGCGCGTATGTCATCTGAAATACCATCAGTTCTCCTTTAAATACATAACAGATATTTAAATATTTAGTGTCAGATGAATTTAATTAGTTTTAATTTGAGCCACCTACACATTACACTTTCAGGAACTGTCTCTCTTTGGAAACCTATGAATACCGTGAATTTCCTGGTGCACAGCTTTTGTGCTGATGTTAATGCCACAGGAGGTATGGATCTCTGCACTATGCGTCACAGCAACTGTGACTTCACATACCGGTAGCTGCTATGGTTCCTTAACGCTTCGGCTTTTCAGTAATATGACTTATACTTGATCACACAAAATTCATTAAATCTTCATAATGACCTATTCTTGCACAAATGTTGCAAAAGCAGTCAGAATTGCTGGGTGCTTGATTTTATACACCTGTGGCAATGGGACTGAGCACATCTGATTTCGAAAGAGGTGTGGCCCAGTACTTGTGTCCATATAGAGTAGTTGCACAAGCAGATGAACGACCTCTTTTTAGCTCCATAAAGACATGAGGGGTACATCCCAAACTCTAACCTCCACAGAACCATCTGCTCCAAATTCAGTGTCCTTCTCTGTCATGCTGGTTACGGCTATTGCTGCAGGAAGCACTAAACTATCGCTAACCAAATAATTAATTTCAACTTGTGCTGCAATAACTTACATTGCAGCTTTATGGCATCATGGGTGTTTATTTTTTCGTTACCAAACTTCCTGACTTCATTTAATTCATGGTTGTAGAAGATATCAGCTCAGAGGACTCAATTAACTCTACATAATGGAGAGGGCAAATGACCTTTTAGTTATCATTTTATAAGTAGCAACATTGTCAACCGGTGACTTTGTAAGTCTCTGTGGTTACAAAATACCCAGATCAGATGGAGATGTTAGACTGTTGCATGAAAATTAAAAAAAACAAACAAATACTTTGTATTCTGCTAGCATTACTGTGAACTTATAGCAGAGTCTGGGGTCTGTTATTTATTTTTATTTGTGCTGAATTAGTTCTGATTGAGTCTTTTTGTGTTGTATTAAAATCAGTAGCAACTCAAATGAACCATGGGTTTTACAGAAGTCGTGTTGTTTTTTTCATTTCAGGAAGTGAAATGATTTTATTGTTCTAATTAAACAGACTGTCTCAGTGGAGGTGTTTCCCCTTTCTTCTGGGTGGTTCTTTTAAAACATTTGGTGCCAAAGCCATATCAAGGGCGTGGAAAGATTTAAAGCACACCTGTATTCTTATCTGCAGAAATTTTCCTTCACATCATGTAAAATGTCATCAGTTCTGTACGTAGACTGATATAGTCAGTTCATTCATTTATTACTTGTGCATCTGCGGTAATAACATTTGGTTGACCCAAAATCCCTTGATAGCTGGACATTATATACTGCTGGGAAGCCTTATCTATAATAGTACAGTATAATATTAGTATATTAGCAGCTTACTAATAATAATAAAAAGAAATGTAACATACTGTCAGCAGTAACCCTGCTGGAATAAGGAACTAGAAGTATTACGTAACTGGAAAGCTCAAGCAGACACTTCGCCTCTGTCTCAACCAAATTTATGCTGAGGTATAAAATGATCAGGATTGATAGAAACAACATGGCTGCTAACAAACAGAGGTTACTGTCCCAGTGGAAAGCATTTGTGCCCTTTAGTGTATAAGTCGTACAATAAAGGTGCTTTATTGTCGTGTTTTGAAATCGGGAAAGTAAGGACAAAGAGAATCAAGGCAGCCTACAAAGGCAAATTCATACATTTACATGCACACACTCACTTATATGTCTCACTATATGCCAACATGTAAATCTGCTACCTACACTGACTCAGAGTTTTTCCTGTGCTCCATCCAGCACCCCATATGCTTCTGCAGTTAATTTTTTAGTGGATTGATTTACAACATTTTCCATCTTCATATGTATTTCCCTCTGCCAAAGACTTTAACCCTGTTTTAAAAACAGTTTTGATTACTTTGAAAAAAAAAAAATTGTGTTCAAAGATCTTTTTTTTTTTCTTTTAATGTTTCATTATCATCGTTGTTGTTCAAATGAACTTTTGATTTTACAGACGTGACTTTTTTCATTTCAGGAAGTGGAAGGAATTTTGTCATGCTAACTAAACAAACTCTCATTTGGCGGTATTTCCCCTTTCTTCCACCCAGACTGATGAAATGACTTTTTGAACTATGTAACTCGTTTAGTTTCCATGACATAAAATAGACATTGCTCCCCAAAGGGAAATGGAATCCGTCTTATTACAGAGTACCTGCAATGATTTGATGGGGGAACACTTGAAGTGTTAACTTAAGCACCAGGGTGGTCCAGTTCAACATGGAGTGAAAACAGGGTCGCTGGGCAGTCATAAAGTGCATGTGATTTTTGTTTTTTTGTTTTTTGGCACCCTCGTGTGTTATTGTTGGCAGACATGCGTGTGTACTCAGCAGGGGTTGCGGTGTTGCCATCAAGTTGTAGGTATGAAGCATGCAGTCACGTTTGTTTCCTTTACAGTGAGGTGTCATTTACTAATGATAACGATGGGGGGGTTTCTGTAGGTGCCCCCCCTCTACTAAACTTGAAGTTGACATCCTGAATAACAAGCTGTTCAAGCAAAATCGTGATCCAAAACATTTATACAACTGCCACCATGAGCCATTGTGTGGAGTGTGTTCAGGTAACCCAATATTTTTTTCATTTCAGAAGCATTTACTGCCTAAAAGCACAGTAAACTGGACTTACAAGACACTCAGCTCAGCTGACTCCTACTGTTACACAAATGTCATGGGAAATCTGCACGGTTCTAATGAGTCAGAGCAATATGGAACACTAACAGCGTCAGCGTCAGGAAGTTGCTGGCCAGTGGCTTCAGTGTGCTGATACCAGGAGGGTTGCAGGGAAAGTGATGTGCAAGCTGCTGTTTGGCAGGGAGAGCCGACCTCACAGTGACTGACAGAACAAGGCGAGCGCTGTGGGTCACTTCCAGCTCTGAATGTAATAAGAGAGTCTTGTGTGTAGGTGTTTGTGTATCTGTGTGATACATCAGCGAGTTTATGAGCTACAGACAGCACAAACAGCAAAAAAAATCTGCTTACTTGGAGGTTTTGGTTCAGTTGTTTGAAAAGATTGTTTCGTAAGATTAATTTTTCCAATCCCTGTCAACATATGAATACCAGGCTCTGAATATGTGACTTGGTGGAGTCTGCATGTTCTCCAGGTTCCCCCCACAGTCAAAAAAACATGCGTGTTAGGTTAACTGGCAATTCTAATTTACCATAGGTGTGGATGGCTGCCTGTCTGTATGTTAGCCCTGTGATAGACTGGCAATCTGTCCAGGGTGTACCCATGACAGCTGGGATAGGTTCCAGCCTCCCCTGTGACCCTGAATTGGATAAGCAGTCAAGAAAAATGAATAGATGAATGTATGATCAAATTAGCTCTTTTACACATTCACTGATGAGGCGAGCTATTACTGGTACGGCTAAAATGGATGTAGGTTTTTTTGTGCTTCATTTCTGCTGCGACAGATCTTGCCAAACATGTTTAAATTTGTATTGCAACCAAGAGAAAAAAAATGGAAACGCATCAATGGATTTGAATATTCCTTATAAGTGCCGTGCAACCGACATTAACAATCTACTTAAACTCTACAGTGTCAGCTACACTGTTATGTAAGAGGGGCCCAATGTTGCGCTGAAGGCCTGGAAACTGTTCAATGTATATCCACATCATTCACTTAACACCAGTCAAATATCTTGAATGCATCCTGTTTATGTATCCTACTATACCCCCTCCCTCCTAGCAGCTGTATTTATCTCAGTAATGCCAGTGACACAGAGCGCTTATTGACTAACAGTAAAATGACTTTTGCCACAGTTTCGGCTGATCCTAATTAATGGGATGTGAGAGGAGTCGTCATCTAAGACAAAAATCATTTGTCAGCATTACTTTTCACATCAGATGTGACTAAGAGGGCTGTCTCATTGTATATTTGCCAGGCAAACTCTTGTCTTTCATTACTCTTCACTTTGATCTCCTATGACTGCTTGCTTCTGTTTCTGCTCCTTGAGGGGATAAAACTGTCTGGGAGTGATTCAAGAGTATTGATGCCACAATATTACAATGGTGCACTCTCACTGTTTGTCTCTGGCCGCTGAGAGGTGCATGATTAAAACCCAGCAACGGACCTCAAAGTTGTGTCACTGTAGGCGTGTTCCAAGCATCATGACACCAGTGTCAGGGCCCTCTGCATTTATGACTTATCCTGGAGAGGAAGCACTTGTTTACTGCTTTAACTGAGTATTTCCATTGAAACCGTTTGTGGTTTGTGGAAACAGATGAGGTGTGCAAGTCAAGTGTCCTGGAAAGACAGCTGGAGAGGTTGACGACGGTTGTTTACCTGAGTGTGTGCCTCTTTAAGTGTGTATGTATTTATATGTTACTGGACAGGCTGCATTGGATGTTATCCAGCCTGATGTCAGCCATACAGTAGTGTAAAGGTTCATACAGTTCCTACAATACTTCCTGTGTACACTACAGCAATATGCTCATATAAACATACAAACACAAAGATTTATGGAGAACGCTGATGTGAGTCTTTCTCCCAGCCTGCTAAATTTACATGTACAAGTATACGCTCATGTTACATAATTGTTTGGCCTGTTTTTGCTGCTGGCTGTGAAATTAAAATGAAAATTTATGCACTGGGGTACATGGATGCTTGTTGACTTCTAGGCAATGTGATGGTGTCATAATATCTGATACAGCTAAGGTTGTTCAACTCCCGATGGCTTAGGAAGAATTCACAACCAAAGAAATAATTATTGCAAGATTATGTACGGATGCTTGCTTGGCTGCCTGTTTTTTTTTTTTTTTTTTATATACCTGTGCAAGAATTTACATTACAATGCACCAGCTATGCATGTGCCCCAGGCAGCAGATGTTTTGATTTGGCAGATTTTTATACCACATATACTTCCTGACTGATTTGTGTTCTCAGTCCAAGATCAAACACTATGAAGCCACACAAGCGGATTTCAAATCGGTATAACAGGAATGATTGCTTGGCCATCAGGTCTTTTGCTATCTGTATGTGTCTGAAATGGAGTATAATCCAGGTTTAAGATAGCCAGCACCTCATTAGCTTTACTTAACATAAAGACAGAAAGAAAACAGAAACAACTGGGAGTAGCTATTTTTTTGTGTTTACATTTCAGGTCACATAGTGTGTATAGTACATCTGTGAAGGCACCATTACTACTGAAAGATTTTGGATCAGTATTCAGATTTCTTTCTGAGAAAAGGCCACACCTAGCAAAACAATGCCTAACCACATCCTACAGGTCTTAAAACAGTCAGGTGCCATAATCAGATTCTGGGTGCTAAAGTGAGCCGCCCGGTGCTCTAACCTGTTATTAACTGAAAACATTTAGCCCATTATGAAGTGAATATGATTGAAGTGGCCCCAAACTCTTACTTTGACAAAGAAAAGGAAAACATTTTACTTTTAACACTACTGTACAGCATTTAGTTGCCTCGGTTTCCAAAGGCTTGCAAAGTGTTGCTAACAAAAGGGAAGATTCTTCACAGTCCCACATATTTTAAATGAGCTGGTGGCAGTAAACTGTTTTCTGGAAACTGTAAAAAGAAACTGAAAATAAGACCACTTATCACTGGTGTCAGTTCAGACTAGAAGTGACTGATAAAGGCATAAGTCAATGAGATTATACATGAAAAATCCTGTTTTTTTAATTGCTCATAGAGTAACTGTAACCAGTCATATCTTCCAACATGTCAGTGCAAATGACCTAGACAAGCAGCACTCACAGAGTGGTGTCTGGTGAAGTGTGGACATCTCAGGCCAATCTGAGAAAAGCCAGGCATAATGCTCCAATGCTCGTATGTCACCCAGAGCATGTTGTTGGCGCCGGCAATACTAACAGACTCATCTCCTTTCCCAACTTGTGGGAAGACAGCAGCTTTATCGAGCAGATAGAAACAGTCATGCTTTGATGTTATCCTAAGACGCCTAAAATATAATGTTGAGGAAGACTGATAGTGCTTGCTCAGCTCTTCACCAAAGGAATTAGTCACCAGTGGACAGAAAAGATTGTCCCAACCTGTGGAATAAGGTGAGAGTGTCAAGCTCAATGGACAATGAAAGGTCTGATTATATTGAAATCCAAAAATAGTTTTCTTTGAAAAGTTTTTAAGCAATGGCTGGACTGGACCCAGCACCCCTGATGATCAGGTCTACACTTTACTGCATGTCAGCTATGTGTAGAACGTCACCTTCCCATCCACTGTTACAGTGGGGGCTTCAACTGTCAGAGTATTTACAGGCAGAGCAAAATGAGATCACATGCTCAGTTCAAGGCCAGTGATGTCAGGCAGTGAAGTGGATGAACAGAAAGCAACTGGCAGCAAAACAAAGTGAGAGAAGAGGCAGATGAGTGAAAGGCAGGTGGGGTCACAGGGCGAGGGGGTGCATGTTATTTCAGACCATTCTTATTAATAATATTAGCAACTTGAACTGGCCAGTGGACACATGCTGTGACCTTATACTCAGCTGTGGATGCTGCTTGTTTGTGCATGAAATAAACCAACATGACACAGAATACTCTACAGAACAGACAATATGATTGAGTCAAGCGAATAAACTCTTTTAGAGTTAAAATGACTAACTCTACTAATTAACTCTACTAACTAACTAATGACTTAGTGGGGTCATTTTATATTATAATCACACTGTATTTTATACCCTTACTGCTTCATAACAATTAAGAGAAGCAGCCTGGTGCTGCTAGCCAAATGCACTTGATTAGCTGATCATCAGCAAGCATGACTAACTCTATAAAGCAGAGGGTTTTAGCAGTTTGATCCAAGTCTGGAGCATTAAGGTGTGTGTTATCAGAATGGCATAATATTCCCAGAAGTGGACATCCCTGCAAATCCCCCGTAAAGCCAGCCAATGCAAAAAGAAACTACAAACCATTCCAAGAGCTACATATCAGATTCTATAGGCCTCAGTTAGCATTCTGCAGTAAATGTCAACGTTATGACAGTACAATTTAAAAAAAGACTGAACGAGTTCGGCTTGTCTGGATGCATTGCCAAGAGAAAGTCTCTTCTCTCTAAAATATAAATAACAACACAACTTACATTTACAAAGTTGTATCTGAAAAAAACCACAAGACTTCTGGAATAATATCTTTTGAACAGACAAGAGCAGAGTCGAGATGTTTGGCCATAACGCACAGTGTCCTGCGTGCCGAAAACCGAACACAGCACATCAGCGCAAACACCTCATAGCATCTGGGCACCTTACAGTCGTGTAGTCGACCATGAATTCCTCTGTGTACCATTATACCAAAGCATTCTAGAGTCAAATGTGGGCCCATCTGTCAGCTTGGGCAAAGTTGGGATTGCAAACAGAGCAGCAAACATCCAACAAGATGGCTGAAATTAAAAAAGAAAAATGTGTTGCAAAAGCTTCAGCAAAATCTAGAGTCTATGAAATCTTTCTTTTTCAGATGACTCTACAGTGTTTCTTGGTCCATTACAGATAATATAAAGTGCATTTTTTTAAATATCACATTTATTAAGACAATTTCTGTCTTTGACACCTTATAAAAAATGCATTTGTTTCAATAATACTAGAAATGTACATTTTAAAACTTGAAGGATGTTTGACTCAATCATGTATCCCAGTATTGTTTAAAACCAAAATAAATATAAATTAAAAAAAACAACAACAAATAAGCAAACTTATGACCCCATTAAACAACAAATGAAGTCAACTTACTCCAGTTGTTTTTTCCCCCATCATTGTCAATGCCACACTTACATTTAAAACAAAGTCTAGTTTTTAGATAACATACTGAGAGCCAAAACACTTCAAATATTTAGCATACTGAAATATATGACAACATTTACTAACAAAATAAAATAGTCATTTTGAAAATCCTCATGAAACATTTTTATGATTAAAAAAAATCACTTCCACACATAAAATATACAGCTGGGGTGATGGATGACCTCACTCAATCACTTCAACGTTAATGATTTCCAATTTTGGCTCAAGATGGAAATGTACATACTAGTTCTGTTGCAGCTTCTCCATGCTGTATTAGAAACTACTTTTCGCTACACAGATCCAGTGCACTATGAGAGCCATCACCTGTAGTTTCAATAGACTGTAATAATATGTACATGCAAGAGCATCCTGCACCCAAAACTGCAGTACAGGGCATGGTAGTACAGGGCTGGGGAGAGTATATGAAGTGATCTACTCACAGACGGCAGCTGAGCACTAACCCTGGACAGAAATAGGGCAGTCGCTTTCACTTAGCAGGGGCTATACAGCTAGAACATCACTTGATTGCACTCTTTCAGTCCTACACCATTATACTGGCATGATAACAATGGGTGTTTGATTGTGATAACTAGTGTAGGGTGACTGCATTAGGTCGAACATGTGCAAATGAGTAGTGGATTTAGTGTGTGATCAATACACATGTAATCCTGAAATGTGTGTCTCTTTAAGGCCAAATGAGTAGTGGCAGCCTAATAAGACAAGGCGTTTTGAGTGACCTTGTTTCCTGGAGAAAAGAGGCTAATAATAGGCCAAAATCTGGAGCTGTGGTGAAGCCTGTAATGGGTTTGTACTAAATGCTACGATGAATCATTCCAGCCAAGCAAACCATGGAAAAAAGAGACCATCAATTTCTCCTGTCAGAAATAAATATCATATCATGGTTCAGCTAGATGAAGATGTTTTACATCTTTATTCAGATGAATCTGGACGATGATGTAAAGAAACAAACTGCAGGATTAGAAAAAGGTCAAACAACAGCTGTATTAAAGGAGTCTAAGTCTTTCATAACAACCCTCATATGCCCACACATACACTGAGCTATTAGCCACTGCAGTCATCCTCATATCTAGCCATGATGAAGTTCTTTCCTGAAGCAATTCCAAGGAAAGAGATGGGAGTCAGGCTCAATAGCGCGCCAAGCTAAAATGAAACATCAGCAGATTAAATTAGTCACATGAAGCAGTTAAAATGGATTTCTGTCTCTTTAGTGTCTGAAAATGTCTTTAAAGTTATGTTCTATTTCTATTTCTTGTGTTAGTCACTGTAGTTGACAGTGACACAGCTTTCGAAAGCTAATAGACACTCCTTTCAGTTACAGGTGTGTGCCAGCTTTAGAGACAAATATGTTAAGATGCTTCTTTAAATTCATCAGTTAATTACTAGCATTATTTTTTTGGATGTTCAGTCTTGGCTGAACACTGGGGTGGCTGCAGCCTAGTTTATAGTGAGTGCCAGTTATCTGTCCTGACAGATAGGATATAGGAAGCTAATAGGAAGTCAACAGTAAATCAAATAACCACTTGTTACTACCACAAGTTGTGCAATTGTGCATTGTTTTGCAATATTGTACATTTATTAAGATCCATTTTTATATTTTAGTACTTATTTTTTTATAATTTTTTTAGTATTTATTCTAGATATTTATACAGTTTTAACTATTGTTTAGCAGCCTGCTGCATCTTCCAAGACCTAAGAAGATGTGTTTTGTCCATATCAACATGATATGATTGTGCAACATAATTAATATAAGAATTAAGTATGAACCAAGGATACAGACTCCAAACAGGCAGGTTTGAATCCCGGAAGCTAAATATTTACTATTTCATTCAAATGGAAATTCTTACAAGTATCTTTATACTAATGTTTCTATTTCTTTTACATATGACTTCAAGGCCGTATTAGGGGTTCCTGTGTCCAATGGGAGTACTAAGTTATTTTAAGGCTTTGGTTATCCTGTTGTAGAGTTCTTGATTTAGGTTGTGAAGCAACCCACCACCCTCATTATTTCCATTCACCTCAATGAGAAGCAGGATGAGCGGAAAAAGAGAGCTGCGTTCAGTCTTTTAAAGCCTCTGCCCTATCAGGTTTAAATACCACTTACACGCTGAGAACTAAGCTCAACCCCCGCGGACAGTCAGGGTTTGTAAGGCCAGTGAGTGCATTCCCCGAGGTCAAAGGTCACAGACCATCTCATTTGTCACGGACAAAAGGCTGTTTCAAGGGAATTAACTTTGGAAATGTCATCTAACTCGGCCAGTATAACATAAACGTGGTATTCCTCTGCTCAGAATGTTTCAGCCAAAATATAAAACTGCACTTGAGACATATCGTCAAATACTTGACTTTAAAAAAAATAAAAAATAAAAAAGCACCCCCCAAAATTGTAAAGGTCTTTAAATCAAGACAATGGATATAATAACTATGATTTAAAGTCCAGAAATATGTCCTGCCTGAAAATCCAGCTTTTAACTCTCCCCTGTTATACAGAAATGATGTTCACTTGCGCTCCATCCACACACTTCACAAAGGAAGTCCTCAAGCTCAAGCCCAAAATAGATAAGTGTTACTTGTGCTACTCAGCTGCAGTGAAGCCACCCACATATGATTATTACCCTCTATGCAGTCATTTGACAGTATTATCAGCACCAACTTCTGCAGCATCCTGCAGGCGCTAAAATAAAGCTTGCAGGAGAGAAAAATTTGATAAGCATTTGTCATTTCAGCTCAGATGCTGGTGCAATCAGTTACTGCTCATAAGAGGCAAGTTTAAAAAATACAGCATGTGACCAGCAACACAGCAAAAAAGAATGAAACAGCAGGTAACAGCAAAAAAAGAAATCAGACATTTTCTATGAGATAAGATGTTATCTAATTTGAAGTACCCTGTGAGTTTTCCCCTGTTTACCATGCAAATACAAACAGACTTTAGTTTTTGACGCGGCAGCAGGAGCCTGATGATTGAAAGGCTCTCTGCTATGTAGTTTAAATTTAGATGAGCTATAAATTGGGTTAAGGCAGTTTTAGTGCTAATATTCACAGTCCCCATCTCCCAAGTCCAGAGTGCAGCCAGAGGAATGTAAGTTAAAGGCATTTTGAACGCTGTGTACAAGGTCCAGGATACACTAAGCACTGTAGTGATAGAAACTGTGTCATTTCAATCGCGGTGACCTTCTGTAGTGTTCGATTCTTCTGTGTTATCTGTTAGGCGTGGGCCTCAGACACAAGGTGTGCCTGTGTTGCAGCTGACAAGGTGACGACTGACGCTTTTTACCACATGTGGTATTTTCGACTGCCCCAATCTAGTCATACCTCCACGGAACGGGTAGACCAAATGGGGGATGGTGGTGGTGTTTTTAGAATCAACGTTACCCCTTCAAAACACCTAAGTAACTTTCATTTACTGGGATCCTCCAAATGCAAAGGAGGAAGAGCAAGATAGTTCACCTTCATCATGTGATCAGCATACTTTGGTGCCGTCTGGTTTTATCAATTCACTATAGGTGCCCAAATAAAGTAGACTGATTGCATGCAATCATGCAATTTGTGGAGATAGGTTAATTGAAAACTCTAAATTGCCCATAGGCGTGAATGCGAGAGTGACTGTGAGTGCGACTGGTTGACTGTCTATGTGTGTTAGCCCTGCGACAGACTGGCGACCTGTCCAGGGTGTACCCCGCCTCTCGCCCCAAGACAGCTGGGATAGGCTCCAGCGCCCCCCGCAACCCTGAAAAGGATAAGCGGCTGAGAATGGATGGATGGATGGATGATTGATTTCCTTATCCTGACACCTCAAGTAAGCCATACTTTGAAGTGAACCTTAAAGGAATAATTTCACTTTTTGGGATTAAAAAATGTCAGGTTTTGGTTTTATGGAAGATAAATAGCATACAGGCTTTTATAGTCGGCTAAGGTCCCAGTAACACAGGCAATGACTGGTCAGGGATTGGTTGTGAGGGGTCTCTGGGGAGCCAATCACGCCCCCCGTGGTAACCACTTGTGAGTGGTTGTGGAAGTTACTGTCGTTAGCTGAAATTGGTCACAAAAACCTTGCTAAGCCAGAGTGAAACTATGAAACTAGGTGACCAAAGCAGTCTCAGTGTGGTTTGTGGCCTCTTTGCAACTGATTTCACTGAGTGATAGCGAGCAACATCCAGCAGGGATTACATAGCAACTTGAGAGGGTCGTCAGCTGGTCTCGCTTCCCCTGTGTGACTGTGGTCCAGTTCATAGACATGCAAAAGGTGAAAGTAGTCACCATGATGCCACACATTGCGATCATATTTTGGCAAAAGATACAAGATGATTAGCTGTTGCTAATGCTAGATAGTGAAATTATTCTTAGCTTTTATTTGGGAAAAACAGGGTTAAAAAGAAATGTACCAAAAAACTAGAATTCGCTAATGTCTATTAATACAACTGACCAATTAATAACCACAGACAGGAGATTATAAAAGATGGACCTATGCTTTCAGTCAACGTGAAAGTGCCTTAAATGTCTTTTTTTTTTTTTTTTTTTTTAAGACCACCA
>VURO01018487.1:25004-35207 GCA_015108175.1 Pelvicachromis taeniatus | reverse complement strand
TAAACACACACGGGGCGCGCTCTCTCTCTCTCTCTCTCTCTCTCTCTCTCTCTCTCTCTCTCTCTCTCTCTCTCTCTCTCTCTCAGCTCAGACCTCTAACATCAAGGCAGAAGGGGTTGATCTAATATCAGTGTGGGCATTGCTTTATTGTGCTTGTCGCTAAAGTTTACTAAGATGAAATAAAGTTAAGAAATTGATTTACAGGCAAATTTAAAGTCTACTTGGAAGAAATAACTTCCTCTTTTGAATGCTCTGCATAGGGGATCATCTGCCCCCCTCTCATCTTCTCCTTATCATTCTCCTCTGTATGTCCTCCTTCACCAAACTGATCTCCACTGAGGTATTGCTCTTCTCCTCCCTTTCTGACAGCTCTATATTCATATTCCTTTGTCCAGTACTTCCAGTAACCCTCCTCTTCACATGTCTAGACCATCTCAGCTTCGCCTCTTCAACTTTCTCTCCAAATCTATCGCAAATCACCCCTGACACTCATCGCCACCCTCCCCACCCTGTGCATTTACTCATTGCATCTTCATAGTTACCCTTATGCGTCTCTCATTCACTCTTGCTCCTGCGAACGTCTGCTGGAGACTCTTTTCTCCAGTGCATACCTCCACCTCTCCAGGCTCTCTTCCACCTGCTTCATGCTCTAACTAAAGATCTTTATGTCATCTGTGAACATCATAGTCCACCTCCTTTGGACCTCCCCCGTGTTTCATCAACACTCTCAAACCAAACATTGCATTTGTACTGCTCTTTCTTGGCATTAAATCATACTGCTACCTTTTAAACTAGCTTAAAAGTGTTTTCCATAACTTTATGGTATGGGTTATCAGAATGACCTTAATTCTTAGTAGCACAGATTCAACAAGCTGCTGGAAGTATTCCTCAGAGATTCTGGTTCATATTGACATAACTGCATCACACAGTCGCTGCAGATTTTTCGTCTCTAGCCAAGATATGAATCTCTTGTTCCACCACATCCCAAAGGTACTCTATTGGATTGAGATCTGGTGATGTTGGAAATGATCACTGTCATGCTCGAGATACCAGTGTGAGACGATTTGAGCTTTGTGCATTGTTGCATTCTCTCGCTGGAAGCAGCAATAAGAAGATGGGTACACAGTGGCCATAAAGAGAAGAAAGAAATGAAAACATTTCCTACTCCATTACACCACCAACAGCCTGAAGTGTTTATACAAAACAGGATTCTGACCAAATTTTGATGGAAACAAAAAGAAGTGGACGGCAGTGTTACAGAAGAAATGTATACTTCTATCGTCTGTTGTCCAACTTTGCTGAACCTGAGCTTCCTGCTCTTAGCTGACAGGAGTCAAATCAAGTGTGCTCTTCTGCTGCTGTAACCGAACTGCTTCAAGCTTTAACATGCTGAGAGTTCAGAGATGCTCTTCTTCACACCTTTGTTGTACCTAGTTGGTGGTTATTTAAGTAGCTGGTATCTTCCAATCATCTTGAAGCAATCTGATCAGTCTCCTCTGACCTCTGGCATCAGCAAGAATATATATTACCCAGAGAACTGCTGCTCACTGGATATTTTGTCTTTTTCAGAAGTAGATAAGCAGTTTCTAAAATACTCAGTCCAACCTGTTTGGCACCAACAATCATGCCATGTTTGCAGACACTTAAGTCACCTTTCTTCTTCACTCTGATGCTCAGTTTGAACTTCAGCAGGATGACTTGACCAGCGAAACCAGAAGAATCAATTTTTGGACAGACGGTTGGTATGCTAATACATGATACTTACTCAAAACCAGAGCACTGAAGGTGCTAAGTGAGGCATTATTACATTAACTACATAGAAGACTTTACTATTTGTCAGAACACAGGTGAAAGGGCCAGATGTGTCATCTATCAAACAGGTAGTAGGCTAACTATTACTCATAGCAGCCATTCCCCTAATATTACGACGTGTTAACACTTAACACATTTAAAATGGATAAATCAGAACAAAATTCACTCCCTTTACAGCTGAAGAAATTAAATATAAGCTGAAAGCGTTTTTTGTACCGCGCTGTAAGGGTGTTAATTTCTGCTGTAAAGATGGACATTTAACATCTTTGGGGGCTGACTCGCGTTTGCAGCCAGCCTCAAGTGACCTTTTTAGTAACAGCAGTTTTTGGCACTTCCCATTGTCAGTCCCAGAGGCTACCGCTTGGTATACCCATGCAGTCAAGAGAATTGTAATAATCATGTAACTCTTCTCATACTCATGTCTTTAGAGACACGGTTTGACTTAATCGTGTACGTAAACTGATATAATCAGGTTAAAAATGGCAGGCAAGAAGCCAGAGTAAGAGTCCGCCCATCCCTGTTGCTGAATTATTGAGTCTGCAAATGCAAGCGCACCACCAGCCCAACTATAAGAGGCTGGCAGAAAGAGCGTAACTCATGAAGACAGTTGGAAAGAGCAGTCGGATGTTCTGCAGTGTCATGTTGTGATCAGGCATCACAGGCACTTCTCCTCTACAGGCAAAACCCACAAGAGCCCGAGAGAGAGATGGCAGAGCAGAGAAGGGGTGGGGGAGCAGACATCCATTCAAGGGCAGCAGATAGAAGCAAGCATTCATGCTCTGAGCCAGTTTAGAGTTTTAGGAGGATGACTTTGCTCTCTCTTTCTCTCTCTCCCCTTCTCTCCTTCTCACTGTTTCTTTGTCGTCCTCTCTCCTGACTCCTCAATGTGCCCGAGGCAAAGCAGAAAATCAGCTGATGTCTGCACAAACACAATGACCCCGGGCCTTGTGTGTTCTCAAACGAGCAAAGAAAGACAAAACAGCAAGGAAAGAATAATGGAGAGAGGGGGGACAGGGCGATTTGTTTGGAGAGTTGTAAAAAGCACTCGATGGTCTTTGATGGTACATTCCTAGATGGATGGCATTTTGCCAGGGGTCCTCTGACTGCTTATCATTAAAATGCATCCATCCATGTTTTTCCATGCATTGGAAGGTCAGCAATCCCCACATGGATGAGGACTCAGAATCTTATAAAAGTTTAAACCCCAGTTGTTGTTCTTTTTGTAAACTTTCTGTTGTTTTCGGTTTTGTCCACTGCAAAGTCACAAATGGCAGCCGAGGCCCACAGGTATGATGCACTCACCTTTATGTCACTTCCTATTTAGGTCAGGAAGGTCCCGATGTATCAGCAAAACAGGTCACTAAACACGAACAAATGGATGTCTCCTGATTCATGTAGCTGTGTGGAGGTGAATACACTTCTGTCTGCTGTCTCATTCTTTTTTTTAATTTCATTATTTATGTTTTCAAAATTCTCTTGATGCAGTTAATTTATGTTGTCAATTTCATTTCATTATTTAATTGTAATTATAAAATTTTCATTAATTAGTGATTTAAAAGAGGCACTTAATACAAGGCTGCAACAACACCTATAGCATATGGCACATAGCAGCTGTGTGGAGCTGTTTACATCTGTCTTTTTGCCCAGGTGTGACATCTGCTTCAGAGCTGAAGGCTGCAGGACATTTCATCTGTGCATGAGAGTTATAAACTGTTAGCACCCTGTTTGTGTGTCCGTGTGTATCTGTGTGTGTGCGCACGTTTTTGACATTGCTTTTCCCCAGATTCGACAGATTCTTCACTGTCAACGTGCCATTGCGTTTTCCAGGCACTGACACTGAAATGCACATTTAGCTCAGAGGCTTGCTGTTGAATGGTCAGTGGGTCAGCGGTTACATAACGGGCTCGGGGCTAATGTGTGTTTTTTAGCACCATGTAATCTTGTGGTTCCTTGTCAGATTTGATCTTAGCCATTGGACTTGCTCACTTCATGGAGCTGGAGCAAGACAGCGTGCCACTGTGTTGACAAGAAAAAGTGTTAAAGCGGAACAGCAGTGAAAAACAGTTAGCTGTATTTGCCTGATTTATTTTATGGCACACTAGCGTAGCTCTGCTGATGAGAATGGCAGCCAGTCAGTCCTCACTTTGCTTCAAACTAACTGTATTCAGACTTTCATAGAATGAATCCTGCTAGCTTTTTGGATATCCCGACCTTTCGTCTAAGATGTATAAAATTATTCATAAATTAACTCATAAAATGATTTTCACCCCTTTCACCCACCACTGTATAATAATAATAATAATAATAATAATAATAATAATAATAATAATAATAATAATAATAATTATTATTATTATTATTATTATTATTATTATTATTATTATTATAAGTAAGGCGAAAGTGATCTCGTCCAAAAGAAGCTAAATGCTAAAACACACACTAACAGGCTAAAGTAAAGGCCTTTGTACCGGGCACAATTGTATGCATGAACCATCTATGGGAGATAATCTCTCCATCTTTCTTTTTTTTCCTTCACCCAGGGTCCTCAGCATCTGCAAGATGGTACGATTCAGCTGGGTTGGCCTGAGGGCGGTACTGGATTGTTTGTGAGTGCCCCACATTACTCAAATGCTGCAGAGTCCGGAAGAGTTTGTTCTCAAACTCCCGCCCCTGATCGTGGTGAAACCTTAAAGGGTAGCCAAACCTGGGGATATAATCACTGAAAATCCTTTCAGCTGCAGTTTTGCCACTCTTGTTGCGGGTTGGTCACCCTGTGCTAGAGCCAGAGCAGCGATCCACACAACATCTCCATGCTTACTTGCTCCACATCCCTCCCAAGTAGCGGCAACAGCTTCTTTTGAGTGCTCTTTTGTAGACTCGGTGACGTATCTGTCAATGTTAAGGGGATTCCTCGACAGGGTGTCTACGTCAACAGTTCTCTCACCCATCTGAAACCAACAGCATTCAACTTGGCAGTACACCAGGTGTGTAAAATCCCTAGAAGAATACTTTCTTTCAAACTCTTTAAGCCATCCATGTTGCTGGAGTAATTTTCAGAATCAATTTTTTCTAACCAAACTTGATTTGTCCAATCTTTTGGATAAAAAAAAAACACAGCTCTTACCAATCACATTGCTGCATTTGGCTCTGTAGCTCTGGTACTGAATATTCCAGCAGTAAAATAATACTATTTTACCTCAGACACATCTAGAATCTGCTCTCAGTCAATCGGCTCTCTGAAATAATTTCTCTGCCTCCTCAGATTTGGCCTCCACTCCAACAAGAGTTCAAATTGCCCCACTGACATCCTGAAATATGTACAAAAGCAGAAGTGATACAGCTGCAACTCCTGGATCAAACCATGAAATTTTATCGACTGCTGCTTGCTTGGATGAAACCAGAATCTTAGTTTCTTAATCATCGCTTGATGTGGACAGTGCATTTATTGAGGACAGCTCGGTGTATATTTATATTACATGACCAGTTTGGATCTGAAAAATGTAGATCTTCATGTTGTGTTTTCACAGCACATATGTAAAGGCCTTCAGACCAAATGCTAAAGATTAGCAAGTTATCTGCAAGTCCTCACTGTGAACATCTGCAGCATTTATTACAATTGTTCAATTCAAATGCTTGTAATTTATTATGTCTTATATAACTTTTTAGGTCTTGCCACTTTTCTTGCTATTACCTCCTGTCGGTTATTTTGCAGGTGTGATTGGCTGTATATTTTTCTGTGATTTACCTGTTTTAGGGAGCTTTAGATTTAGAATAAATTAAGTGCTGTTATTGTTTACTTACAGGACATATTACCTTTCAGAAGTTAATCTCAGTGTATGGTGTGATAAAGCATTTTGAATTTATTTTGTATGTCTGATTTCTTATCACATGTTAGAGTAATGGCAAGTTCTATTGTTAGTATTAGTTAGTCTTAGTTAGGTTTTGTTTAGTTAAAGTTTCATCCATGTTCCGTCGTGTTGTTTTCTGTTTCCTGTCTCTTGTCCTCTATGTATGATTTTTAGTTATGTCCGTGCCTTGTTCCTTTATCTATTTCCCTGTTCCTCTCCCTGTGTATCATTCAGTCTCCCCAGTCTGTTATGTGTTTCTTGTCTGTATTTTCCATGTCATATTGTCAAGCTTGTGTTGTCACAGTCTTTGTCTCGTTATGTTTCCTGTTTTATTTTGACAGTCTTGTGTTTCCATATTCAGTGTGTTTAGTTTTGCTTCCTCTGTCTTCCTTTGTTCAGTGTCAGGTCGTCTGTTGAGTTCTCGTCATGTTTCCATGCTTCTCCATGTTCAGGTTTTAATCATGTTCAGGGTTTTGTTCTTTGTCTATTGTGTTTAGCATTTAGTTTTCCCAGTTTAATTCTAGTTAGTTTTGCCTCAGTGTGCATCTGCCTTTTGTTTTGTACCTTGTTCCCAGCCACAAATAAACGGCTCGCCTTTTGTGAAATTAGTTTTGTTCCAATTTACTGCATTTGGGTCCTCTTCCTCCCTCCGCACAGTCTGCTTCAGCCAGACTGTGACATATATTGTCCAGTGATAATACAGTCTAATTTGAAGAGCAAAAACTGAGACATCGGCGAAACATACTGTTTTTACTCTGAAAGGAAAATTATTTATCTGTCAGGTGTTACTCATAAGTAGCCTCCGCAATTTGTTAACACCAGGATCTGTGGGACAATATTACCACTTGGACTGGATGAAGACTGGATAAACATTTTGGAATTTGGTTGGTTAAGGAAAAATAGACAAGTAAACTCCATTTTGACACATCCAGCAAGCTGCAGCAACAAAAGGAGATTCAATTTGCACAGAAACCGAGCTAATTTTCCTGTGCTCTGTAGGAAGTGGATAATAAAGGCTGTCTTCCTGTCTATCTTGATTTACGGTGATGTTATCTACAGAAATGCCTCCGCTTCCACTCTTACACCCTTATATTCAAGATTATAACAGTTACATCATTGTATTTTGTAGAAGGTAAGATGCTTTCTGTTTATTTTGAAATCGCTTAATGGTAACATGTCATCATATTTCAAATTAAATCGGTCCTCTCACTCGTTCGAGTGATTCATCGAGGCTGAAACTCCTGTCTGGGGAAAACTGCTTTTAGTTGTTGTGATGCACAAACTTTACAGCAAAGCTCAATGGAGTTGTACCTCTAAGTCAATTTAAGGTCATATTTAAAAACTGCACTGCTCTTTTAACAATTAAAAGTGTTTTGTTGTTTTCTATTTAGTGTCTTGTTAATTATCATATTATTTGCCTAAAAATATTTCTCTTTTTAAAACAAAGGTCGAGCAGCTTTTACAGCTAGAAATAACATTATTTTTGAAAAAAATCCTTGAGCTTTACTGTGGTTGGTCCATTTAAAAAAAAAAAATCTAAATAAATAACTGAGAAATAGGTTTAAAATGTAGTTCTTTTTATAGTTTTACATCCTACGGAACTCCCCAAGAGAGAATCAAATTGCTCAAATCCAGAACATTTAAGCATCTGCCATTTATGTTATGAACCAGCTGCTGCATTTCAACAAAGCTGCATTTTTTTTTTTTTTGTATGACTCTTGGACCCTTTTAAAGTGTGCAATGAACACTTTATATTTTTTAAATAGCTAAGGACCGATATTGTTGAACTCAACCCTTTATTGTTATAAGCAATAATAGTAAGTCTTTCAGTGGACTCTAAAGCAACAACCAGACCACAGCCTGCAGTTTCGAAAGGTTTATTGTGCGGAAGCTCAGGTTAATGGAGAGGTATCTGCAGCAGGGGGAATCACAGGTGATTATCAGTTCACTGAGTGAGAACGGTCTTCTGCCAGAGAGGAAAAGTAGATTAGTTTTTGTTGCCAGAGTTGCACTGAAGGAATATGTGTTACGAGTTTGATTTTGACTCTGACTTTTTCCGGAGAAGGCGCCGGAGGCGATGTGGAAATGGTGGAAGGTGGTCTGGCAGATGAGTCTCAGGTAATTGAGAACACAACTCCACTTTCTGCAGGACCAGCTCAGAATCACTGGCGAGTTCTTCAGAGAAGGAGCACTTCAGCCAACTTCAGCAGCCAACTGCTGAGAAGCAGAAAGAAACCACATCAGCACAGAGATTTCACTGATACTGCCACAAATATAACACACACACATCAAAGTCCAAGTGTCATAATAAACAGGAACGAGGACTCAAAAGCAGAACTTGGAAGCTAGTAGCTGTTAAAAAAAGAGAGTACATACAAAAGAATTCATTAAAGGCAGGAATAATTGATTGAGGTAAGTGCTGCTCAGCTGGAATAGGTTAGGATTTTTCTGTTGGAGAGGAGACCAGGAGTTAATAGAGGTTCAGGTGAGTGTAAAAAAAAAAAAAGATCTTGACAGTCTTTGTTTTAAAGATTTGAGTTCTTTGTTTCCTTTCACAGAAGCCAGGGAGGGAGTACGCAGGTGGTCTGCAGTTCAGAGGGTGAGACCGTGGGAAGAAAGGTGTGGTGGACAGTGAGTGAGCGAAACAATTCTCCACACAGAAGGCGACTGGTATGAGTTAGGTCACTCAGGTGAGTGTGGCAGAGAGATACCTGAGATCTTCCGGGTTGGGAGAAACAGGGGAATCTGTCTTCAGCTGTCATTCTCCAGACATGTTTACTAGAAACAGACAAGAGTGCAAGATTACAGACTGAACACACACAAGGAAAACTGGTTCTACAGCAGAGAGCCTGATTACCACCGCAGGCAACAACGATCTGATGAGGAATCTTGGCACCAGTCGGTTCTTAAATACTGCAAAGTGTTTAGTGAAACCGTCAGAGAGACAATTTGTGTTCTATTTGTGATACAACAGGACCATAATAATCATAATGTTGTATTGAAGAAAACCTTCAATACTAATTACACTAATTCTTATATATTTAGTTTTGTTTAGTGTTGTTTAGTTTTGCACACCTGTGGTGATGGGACTGAAAGGTGTGGCCCAATACTTTTCTCCATTTGGTGTAAATATAAATACCATAAACTCATCAGCAGACTATGGCCAAATCTCACTCCATATTTCCTGTTCTGCTATCCAATATGTTGAGCTATATTTGCATATTTTATCTGACAAAAAGAAAAAACAAACACATAAAAAAAACATATTGGTCAGAACATACACTTCCTCCACTGCTGAAAATTCCAAAATGTAATACACAATTTATACAGAGAAATGAAAAATATAGTCAAATATTTTTAAGCACAAAGGAAAAATTGACAAATAACTCCCCACAAAAGGATAATCACATGATCTACCTTGAAGTATCTCTGGAAATGCATTTTCCTAAACCCATTTTTTGAGAAGGCCAGTTATTTCACATGCACTCACATCAGAATGCCTGCTGTCCACCCACACAAAGATGGCAGATATAATCAGACTGTCAATCAGGCTGTGGGTGCAAGGGCACAAACATTACAAAGTCAGAGTAAACTGAATGCAGGTCACAGACTTATGCACACATGTTGGTGAAAAAAAAAACCCCATCAGCAACAGCATACCACTGGATTATGCACACAGACACCTCCACGTGTATCCATCTCCGTGTTGATGCTGAGACGGTGTAACTGAGTCCTCCTGTCAGAAGACTAATCCCTCACAAGGACAGATTTAGCTGCCGAGCCTCATCAGGCTTTCATCTGAAGCCAAAGCTGATGTCATCAAGCAAGCTGCCCTCACTAACTGAGTTATGTTAAGAGCAAACAGCTTCACACCTGCTCTGCATCAGCACTGAACTGGTGCTGCTGCTGTTATGGGAGATTGACGACGGTTAGATAAATGAGTTGAGATCCCACCGGAGGGTTCTTCCTAACCACGCACCAAAGAGCTTCAGAAAGATTTGGGGCAGGTCAACATCCTAACTCTCTGACTGGTAAATGCCTGTGGGGTGTGCTGGTGATGAAGAGGAGCTCAGATGCGGTCTCAAAGCGCTGATCAGTCATCCCCTTCCCAAACCCCTTAAACCCCTTCTGGTGCCTGTGGGGCCGTCTGCGGACACCCTGCACACCACGCACAATTACCCTTTAAGCTGTTCCCAGGCACAATTACCCTCACTCCTTAACAGAGCAACACATGGTATTGCAATAATGTGTGGAATGGTCACTGATGACTTTGTGTGAGTATGCACACATACCCACACAAATCAAGGGGAGGGGTGTTGGGTTAGTAACAGTACCCTTATCCTGTCTTCTGGTTGAAAAGGCCACACTGGGATCAAAGTCTCTTTGAAGATCTGATGGAGGTTAAACAGCAGCAACACTGTAATGATTTGGGGGGGGAAAAATCTGATTTTGTATTCCTCTTATTGACAAAATGTCAGGAACGAAACCAACCATGCTAACACACAACAATTTTAAGAAGAAACATAGCTATCCATTGTGCCCA
>VURO01018487.1:0-24984 GCA_015108175.1 Pelvicachromis taeniatus | reverse complement strand
CTATCCATTGTGCCCAGTGGATTAATGCATCAAACAATGTTTCTCTTAAGCTACAGATAGGCTGTTTTCTTGGGGAAATGTCTTGGCAATATTGTATTAACTTCATTGATTCATATACTTTTCACCTCACGGCGGTAGCAGTGTTTAGTATTAGTGATTTTAGCATGCTAGCATACTTAAATGCTATATATTGTAGGTTTTTACCACATTCCCATTACTTGCATGTTATGATCCACTGCACTTGGATGTAAAGATAATTCACTTGCACCTCCAATGAAGCCCCCTCTTAACTGTGTCTTTAACACTTTACATAACCTATAACTGTTTGGAATGCCCCCCGATATAAAGTGTAAAGCTTCAATTGCTCAGCAACGACACATCAGATCTTCCACATTGCTTAGAAGCTACAGAATGTGCAAACTTATCCAAACATGGATTTTTATCAAGTATAAAGCACAGTTAAGCATTTATGACAAGGGAGGAAGCCAGCACCAGCCCCCTAACGGTGCAGTGGCCTTTGATGCTACAGTGGAAACGAGCCTCGCAGAACTACTGGCATGATTGTTGGAAGCTGCTTTTCCACTCTGAGCATGAACTAGACATTCCCTTAACTTGAACCCTGTGAGAACTTGTAGAGTAAATGTGGTCAACTGTTTGCTGCTCGCTCAATAAGCCTTCTGATCTTTAATAACATGTTATAAAACTTGTGTTTCTTTTCCAGTGGACTCTGCAGCGATGTTGCCATCATCCCAAACCTACTTTGCTGACCACAGTTTTATCAAGACTGACAGTAAACCAGACCAGAGCTGCAAAAAACAGGACTGCATTGTGATGAATGGGATTTTAATATCCACAGTGGTGGAGATGTTGTGTGTAAAGTGGGGAAGTGTGTGGGGGTGAGATTGAGGGGTGAAGAGGACTTTTGTGCCCATGTGTGTGCCTCTCCACATGTCTTTGCTTTGAAGGTTCCATACACGGCTTGGTACCTTCAATTGTTGGAGATGGTGAAGTGATTAATTCCTGTGTCAAGTCTTGGGCTGATTGGACAAGCCTTTGGGGAGACTTGGATTGATTGGATGTTTCCTGTTTCTTTATAGCTCCAGTGGTTGTGATGGTAAAAGTGTGTGTGTGGGGTTGGGGATCGAGGAGGCACACATTTGCTCTCTCTCTCTCTCGCTCTCTTTTTTCTCTCTTCTGCGCTTGGCCTCTCCCCAGAGATCGGCCTCAAATTAATACAAATCAGAGCCCTCCTCTCTGCCCGAGCTTCACCACTCACCTTCCCCCCAGGTAGGGAAAAAAGGAGAGAGGATGCTGGAGCAGGTGCAGCCAAGTGCAGAGCAATCGGAAGAGAAATGATTGGAATATCAGTGAGTGAGGGCTTATGTGCTGGAAGGACAATGTAATGCGTGCGTGTGTGTGTGAGAGACAGAGAGAGAAAGCGAGAGAGACATCAGAAGAAGACATGGAAAAAACTCTTATCACAAAGTTTTGGGAAAACATAGCATTCCAGTTTTGCTGCTGACACCCGTGTTTATACAGAACGACAGTGTGCAGCTCGCTCAAACACATGGACAATGTATTAAATCTCCAGCTGTCATTTTAATAAAAACTCCTTTACTATCTGTCAACAGATTGAAACGCTTGCTAAGGAGAGCACAACCACAAACAATGTACACTGAGCCCAGTTCTACTGAATCATATAAATAAGTTCAAGCTTACTCACTGTTTGAAAAGAGGTCAGACCAAACAGTAAGATTGCAGGGATGGTGGCAGAGTGACCCCTTCTGGTCTGATGCCCAGCACAGTCTGCTCTACTCTGTACCCAAAGCTTCCAGTGAGTGGTTTGCTGTGCAGTGATAATACTCCCTTCCTCTGTCCTCAGCGCACACAGGATCAGTGCTATTTGTGTTACTGCTACATCACCGTTATTAGAAAGCTCACAGCCCTGTCCTTGTACCATATCTATTTTAGGTGTTAATTATTATGATATGGAAACTGTAGGTGGTGAGAAATTGACAGCTCACAGCATGTCTCAAGGGGAATGATGTTGCAAAGTATTTTGGCTGTCACTTATGTCTACCTTTAACAGTGCTACCTGCTATTTTTTTATCTTTCTTGTTTCTCAAATCCACAGCGAAACTCTAATGTTAGTGGGTAGACCTATGGGCATTGATTATAGCGTTCATATTCATCATCTTATCATCCTCATTTCATTAAGAAGGATTAAGCTGTTTTGCTATTGACCATCAAAAGTCTCTTTGTGCCGTGCGTCTGTGATGAACATGATGTATAATATGTTTTGTTAACTGTGTGACGTTGATCCTTGGGGGACAAGAGTGACACTTAAGATTGACAAATCCCTTTCATCTTGCTTTCCGAACACAGCGTGCTGCCGTGGAGAGCACTTCTGATAAGCCGTATAGCCTTTAGCCCATGTCAAGCACAGCTCTGTGAGAATAACCTTGGACGTTTTCCTTTGATGCTGCCGACAAGCAGAGATTAGCAGCCTGGTGTCAGTTTGTCAAAACTGATCCAAGTCCAGCAGTGTTCTTTCTGATGATGCCTACTGTCAATGGTGGCACAGCGCACGAGGCGGAATTACCAATAGACGTATGAGCAGAAAGATCAAATGGGGTTCTAGCAGTAATCACAGCACTGTGTTGTGCACATTTTTTTTTTTAGCTAATAAGTCTACACGTGTCCCACAGGTAAATGAGGGACTGGCACTCAGCAACCACAACCCCCTGTCATTTTGGCAACCCAGATGTCGGCTTAATTTGCTGTCCAAATGTCATGAGGTGGGGTTTAGGGGGGGAATGACACACCAGGCTGTGGCAATTCGTGTCCAGGCTGCATGGTAACCAACAAATAACCCTCTTAGGGGCCATATTTGTCCAAAAAGCTCAGTCTGCATGCACCCTTGTGGCTCAATTATATGCCCACATAGCTAGTAAAGTATAGGAGCCATTTGTTTATTGTTATAATAACAAGTGATTGTTACATGAAGATTTACACGACACTACATTTAATGGGTTGCACCACACAAAGCATTCACATCTTTGACTTAAAGGATACTAAAAATTATGAGTAAAATTCCTGGACTGAAAACCTCACAATGTAAAGTGCCTTGAGGCGACTGTCGCTTCGAGTTGGCACTTATAAACTGAATCTAAATGTGGTTTAACAAGTTATTGAATTGTGAGGTTCAGTTAGTCCAGGGAAAACATTTTTTTGCATACCTGTATATGATACAATTTGATTATTATTTCTCACGTATAAATGCAAAAGCTGTGTTGGAGTTCATGTCAAATCATTTTCTATCAGTCTACAATTTTATTTTTAAATTGGATCACGTATCAATATGCCGTTTTGCTTTTCAGTTTGAGAAAATTCTAAAACTAGTGACAGCTGCTATCAAACGTGCGCTAATGGATTATTCAAAGTGTTGCCAATTTCCATAAACTGACTCAATAATTAGTCAAGTCACTGATTCAGTTGTTTTTGTATGAATTTCAAAAATATCACATTCATGTTTAAAAGTTTTGTGTGAAATCTTTGTAAAGTAATGTGTAACTAAAGCTGCCAAGTAAGTCTAGTACAGAGGAAAGAGCATTTCAAGAAGTTGTCACTAAATATTTATTTTACTATATGTATTGGTAACACTTTATAATGCAGCCTATAACTGGGTGTAATTCCTATGTAATTAAATTGAATTTAGACGGCTTTTATTCGAAATTTACTTACAACTACTTAAATGTAGGCACACTAAAATAAGGGGGTAAGAAAATCATTATACTGTAATAGCATTTACGTAACATAATTTTACATAGTGCATGAGCTATTTTTTTCTGTGCTATTTTAAGTATTGCACAATTCAGGTAGTTGACAGGAAAGGAAACACAAACTATTTTGAGCAGACACGCAAATGACGTGTAGATTGTGTTGCCCTGGTCATTCATTTGCTTAAATATGTGCTGCACCAGTGAAAAGTAAAAGCGCTAATTAGAGAAAAATATTAACGCAGCTGACCCAAAACCTAATGAAATGTCATTTAATGCAGTGTGAACAGAAATAGCACAACATAAGCCAATAACACAACCTGTGAATAATGTTATCCTAAATTCCAAAATAGTACCAATAGGTCACTGTAACTGGTGTTTCCAATTTAACTGCATGAATACTGATAACCTACATATGCATGGATACATCCCCTTGTTTGCATTTATACATCAAATATGACCATATCTACATTTACAAAAGGCTAACACGTCATTTGAATACATTTTATATGAATAGGTACAATATATACTTTTAACTTGGGAATTCCATATAGTTCAATCTATATCCTTCTCAAATGGGCCTAGAAAGAACTTAGAAAGGATATCTCACACAAACTTAAGATGGATTTACGAATAGATGGTGACCCACTTGTCTTGTAGCCCACGTTGTCCCCATTAGTTCTCCTCTGTATGAAGCTGATGGACAAATTGTTTTGAGCCTCTGGGCTTCGAATCAGCCCATCAGTATCGCACATGGCTCTCACATAGCCACTTTATTCATAGGTTCTTCCAATGGGCATTCACTTCTGTCATTCATAGCACTTAAATGTAATCAGTGTACGAGGGACCAGATCTCATTAGCATTGGAAGACTTGATTAAAATCCATCCTTGTGGAGAATAATAGTGTTTACTTGGTTTGGTAACGGTTCTTGTATGTAGGTCAGTCTGTGTCTAGCTGTTTTTGTACAGTTTTGTCAAAGTGCTGTCTCACTGGAAAATGCTGCAGCAGGAGGAGTCCTGGACTACAAGTGGGTCGCAGAGGGATGCTTTCAGCTCTCTCACTCCTCCTCTCCCCTCCTTGTCTGTCATCATCCACACCCGAGTGCTTCTTTATGGTTTGGCCCTTAGTGAAATGGTCCATTGTGCATCAGTCTATGAGATCACAAGCCCCCTGTGCCCACCGGGAAATCTCCTGTCCACTCTGAAGCAACAGTACCATGATCAGCAGCTTTTTAATTCAGTACAATAAATCTTTTAAAACCGTCTTTGTGTTTAGATTTTGTTACTCGTGATGCTTTGGGGCCGCACAATTGGTCTGTCATGCCTGGCTGCAGTGGCCTTTATCTAAAACTGCACAAATGTGGCTCCAAATCCTCCCTCGAGGCTATTTTCCCCATGAAACCTCTATGTCCACAGGGGAAACACCATGCAATCCCCCTTTCCCTCCCAGAACCACTAATCACCTCTAAATCAGACGCCTTCAGCGATTCCACACGACAATAACGTTGCCATTTTTAAACCCTGAGGCTGATCACCATACGGGAACAAGAGCAGGAGGTATCTGTAGCAAAATTGGAACACCATATGTTTCTCAAAGGGTTTTTTGATCATAGTGTTAACTTACATGAGCACACACAAGCACAAACAGAGAAAGGGTGGGAAAATCAGGAGAGTGCTAAGGGAGGGGGGAAGCCCGAGCTTTGCTCACCAGACAGGCTGGTTAAAGCTCAGAGCTGTGGGCTTTACCTTCCTGTGAACCAGTGTAGCACCCCCACCCCCCAAATGCCCCCAACTGTAGCACTAAACTAGCTAACTCCCTCCAAGATTTAGCTCCATACCTAATACAGTGAAATGAAATATGTGGTATGAATATTCTCATTTATTTGTCTGAATGAAATTGACAACATTTCTAAACCGTACAAGGCATGTGATTTGAACCGAGATGAAAAACTGTACAGTTTAAGCAAGCATGAGCTAATATGATGATGTGGTGTGACAGTTATAGAAACGCTGTGGTGCTGTTGGTCTGAATGTCTGCAAGTCAGCTTTCCATGAAGCCAGTGAATATAAGAACAAAGAAGATGCAAAATCTTACAAATCATCTTTTAATAACATGTTTTACTGGGCTACAGCAAAAGTAATGTAACACAAACATATCTTGTTATACTGCATGAGCGAGCATAGGATTTGTACCAAATTGCTCTTGTGCTTATGATATCGCAACAAATGACTGAGAAAGTCTGCGGTTTGGAAACAGCAAACAGGAGCTGGATCTGGAGGAGGAAAAAGGTCAGGGATGGGCACATCAGTCATATCCAGACAATGGCAGCGCTGGAGAGCACTGGCTTTCGCTGAGGAGGACTAAGCCTCAAGGATCCCCTTTCAGCAGATGGGGTGTGTGTGAGGAGGGCAGAGGCAATTAGGCCAGCTTTAATCCTCCATCTGCTTTTTCTCCATCACCGTCCCATTAGCCACAAGCAAAACTGTCCCCAAAACCTTAAAATCAGACGGGTACCTACTGCAGCAAGAAAAGCCCTGACAGAGCACAAAGAAACTAAATAAACTCTGTCAGCCATTTTTTCCCCCTTTTAACTGCTTTTAACCACCTTGTGTTATGCGCTCCCCCCCCCACCTGCACCTGCTTCCTTTCAGGTTCTCTCCCTTTATGCTTTCTTGTGTATTTCTACTGTTTCCCTTGCTTTCTGGTGGAGCTGAGCCATGGTCATCTTGTAGCTTATTCATACTTGTAAGCACATACTGCAGATGCTAAATTATGTAGGCACACTTCTAGTGTAAACACAGCGTCACAAGATCTCTAGCTTATTTCTCTAGTGGTCTTAATGTTGTTTACTTTAGTGATATCCACAGTAGGAAGATATAGACTTAAATGACTGAACCAGCTGTGATCTGTTGTCTCTTGGCTGACAGAGCTGAAACACACAGATGGGTTTAAGCAGAAAATGCAAGCCTATTCTGCAATGATGCTCCAAAGCCTACAATATACCTGCTCTTTCTGCCGACAGTCCTAAGCTATCAGCGTGCTACAGATGAAGTGCTTGTCAGGTTGTCAAACAGTGTTTACATCTCCAGCACCGATTGTGATGCTGCAAAACTGACAGGTATGTGTAATGGAGAAAATGTGTAGGAGCTTTGGCTCTTACACTTTGGCTTGAGGTCATATGTTTTACATGTGCATACCACCTAGTAAATGATTGAAAAAGACATTTGTTACTCTAAAACCTGTATATACCTTTTAGGGTGGATATTGTTTTTCTTGATGTGCAAGCTGCCAACATCATAGGTCAAGGATGTCAAATGATGTTCAGTGAAGCTTTTCAAAGAAATTATAAACTGCTAAAAGAGAAAGAAGAGCAGAATGCTAAATACAGAAGACCTGCAGTGCAAGCTTCAAGGAAAAACACGAGGAAATGCAGTGCAAGCTCCAGCCCATGCAGAAGATAAACGAAGGGCTTTAAGTGATGCTTAATGAATCACTCCAAAGAAATGCACAACTGCTAAAAGAAAAAGAACAACTTGAGGCGACAAACACAGAATTCCACGACAAGCTTCAAGAAAAAAACTCAGAGAAATTCAGTGTAAGCTCCAGCACAAGGAGAAGAACAATGAAGGGCTTCAAGTGATGTTTCATGAAGAGCTCCAAAGATATACACAACAGCAAAAAGACAAGGAACAACTGGAAGAGACCCAAAGAGAAATTAACGTTCTCCAAGACAATGGCTGCTGGACCAGGCTCTGGGCCTCTCGCCATATCAATGCGTTGGAAATGCAGGCTGTCTTCCTGGCACTCCAGCAGTTTCTGCCTTGACTGCAGGGATTCCATTTCATCATTAGCACAGACAGCACGGTCGTGGCACGGGGGCCTAGGCTTGCCTCTCCTTTGCAGAATAGCCACAAGGCTGTGGCAGTGGGCACACCCCCGGTTCTGCTCCATCAGAGCTGTTCATGGGCCAGGGCTACTGAACACGGCAGCAGACATCATGTTGAGGAGGAACATGAGCCCACGGGAGTGAGTGGAGCCTGCAAGTGGTCAACCAGATCTGGCACCACTCCGGTAGGGCAGAGGTCGACCTCTTTGCCTCCAGAGAGTCAACACACTGCCTCCTGTTTTTCTCCCTGAAGGACAACGAGCCTCCCCTGGGGGGGGATGCCACATCCCTGGCACCAGGCTTTCCTATATGCCATTCTCCCTCCTCCAGTCGGTGCTCCACCAGGTCCAGACAGAGGAGGTGAGTTTTCAGCAATCCCACCACTCCTGGACAGGATACCCTGGGAGCTCCCGGTTTGGAGGGCCTTCTTGTCCCAGGCGAGTGGGTCACTGTTCCCCCCCTTCCCAGCAAGGCTCTGGCATACAGCCTGGCCCCTAAGAAAGAATGACCCCTGCCCCAGTCGTTTGTACAATGCAGGGGTCTTGCGCACCATCCACTAGGGCTGCCTACTCTTATCACTGGGGACTGTTGACCTCCTGGTGTGCAGTCCACTGGTTGGACCCCGCACGAGGCTACAGTGGATGCGATCCTGTAGTTCATTCAATCCCAGCTAGAGGCACTCAAGGCTGCAATGACCCTACATGGATGGTGACAGCAATTTAGGCCGTTCATGTCGTTCACTCAGCTCTTAGTAAGGCCGACACGTCTTTAGGCTCCCGGTTCCTGTGGGACGCCTAGTGACTAAAAACTTGCAGACCAGGGCCACGGTCCACCCCTGGGACCTGGACCTGGTCCTTCAGTGCCCTCCGTCAGTGCCCTCCCTTTGAGCCACTAGGGGACCATCCATCCATCCATTCGCTTCCGCTTATTCTTTTCAGGGTCGCTGGAGCCTATCCCAGCTGTCTTGGGGCGAGAGGCAGGGTACACCTTGGACAGGTGGCCAGTCTGTCGCAGGGCTACCACATATACACAGACAACCATTCGTACTCACATTCACACCTATGGGTAATTTAGTGTTTCCAATTAACCTATCCCCACTAAGTGCATGACTTTGGACTGTGGGAGGAAGCCGGAGGACCCGGGGAGAACCCACGCAAACACGGGGAGAACATGCAAACTCCACACAGAAAGACCCTTTAAGAACAGTTCTTAAATGGCTGTCCCTCAAAACTGCCTTCTTACTGGCTGTAACATCTGCCAGGAGTGTGGAGCAGAGAATGAGTACTCAAATGCAGACAAAACAGGCAATAAAATGAACTTAACAAAATGCGAGCCGTTTATTCAGGCAGAGTTGTGGAAAATCAATATTTTTGCACAAAAAAACAAACAGAACTAAAAAGAATGGATGTGCTAAGTTGGCATTGTCTTCTGTTCCTGGGATCCAATTGAGACCTTTGCATCAAATCTTGCCCCCTGTCTGTATCCTCAGACTCATCTTTCTTCTCAAAGTGTTAATCCAAGGAAACTATTGGAAAGATATTATATTAGAATAAAAATAAGCCCTGAAAAGTATGTTATATAATATGATGTTCATGATTAATAAAAAAAAAACTCTTAGGCTCCTTGTGCTTTACTTTGTGGCAGCAGCACTGCATCCTGTGTGGGGGTCTATGGTCAAGGGCTTCTTCCAAAGTGAGGTACCACAGGATCTTCTCATAGAGAAACTGGACTCCACTGAGCTCCTTATCACTCTCATCCTTCTGGGCCTTAGGCTTACACAGCTCTCTCAGATTCCTCAGTTTCTGACATTTTCCACATTGCCAAGTTTAGACCCTTTGTGGAGCTGTTCAAGCAGCCCTAAAAGTAAAATTGTCTTCGAATGTTATATTTTCCCAATTTCTTTGTTGGAGACATTACATTTTACAATGAAAACAAGTCCAGTGGCTTGCCATTCTTAAGTAAGATTTGCATCACAGCAGCAGAAAAAATATGAAGTTGTAATTTCATGACACGGTTCAGTTGTAAAGTTTCAAAACACACAGAATTGTGTTCTGATAATGCAGGGTCGTTACTGTGACACAAAGGCATTGGTTATTTGATCTCTAAATAGCATTAAAAGTGTTAGCTAATGAAGGCTGGATTTTTAGATTTTATTAGCTAATTTTAGCTTCCTAAGTTTTAAGTCTGCTGGTATATCACCAGCTGTCTGCCAAGGAGCTGATTTCCTTTATTAGTTTTAATATTCTGGTCGAACCGGTCTTCATTGTTCTGTTGCTGTGTGCACAGCACAGCTCCAGAGAGCTTCAGTGTGACTTTTGTTTTAAATTGCTTTAAGTAAAAAGGACTGCCTTTATGTGGCAGAGAGACTGAAACAATATTGTGTATGTGTGTGTATGTGTGTGACTGAGCCTCAGTTTTGATATCTAAACTGTCCACTCTAAAATGTATTATATTAAAATTGTATTATATTGAAATTTGATTCACAAATATCAAGGTATCAAAACATTTTTAAAAGGTTTTATTTATTACATATGCAATTTACATTTTACTCATCATCCCAACTTTTTTTTTTTTTTACAATTAAGATTGTTCCCCCATAAAGAATAAAACTGATGCACTGAAAATATTACCAAACATATCAAGAGTATACTAATTCTAATCAGCCCCCGAGGCTACCAAACAGTGGTGTTATAAGATTAAAATTGCTTGTAAATTCATGTGTTAGCAGCCTTTTACTGTTGTAGTTCTGACTTGGCGTTATAATTATTTGTTCATTTATATAGAGCTACAACTAATGGACTAATTTTCTAATTATTTTCTCAATTAACTGATAAATTGTTTAGTGTATGAAGAGAAATGTCCATCACAATTACCCAGTGCCCAAAGTGACACCTTCACACTGTTTGATTCATAATTTACTGGGATACTAAGATAATGGGATTAATTAATATTTACAATTACAAGGAAGCAGCAAATCCTGACATTTGGAAATTAAAAAAAGCTCTCATCGTCTGTACATAGTTGACAATCTAACAAAATATATTTTCATATATGTGAACTCAAAATCTTGCTTCAACATAAAGTTGCAATCAAATCATTCAAAAAATACAGTATATGCAATAAAGTAAAACAAACCTGTACTAACTTACATTTATCCAGTGGCCTTTACACATGGCTGTTGATTTATTTCAAGCGTAGCCCGACCTTTCCTTCCTGTCACATTGAGTCCTTTGATCACTTGTTTATATGTTTGATGGTACACTGATGCGTCAGTGTGAGCGTGTAGTGGATGTTCAAGGAAAGTCACTAGCTTGTGAATAACAGGTTTGCAGGAATATGTGATGTGATCTTTCGCATCATTGCATTTGTTTGAGTGCAATTTGCTCAATTATCACCGGATCCTCAAAGTGGGCTGTTGCAGAGTGGATTCAAACTGTCGCAAAAACAGACTGCGTGTGTGTCTGATGAAAAAGAATAAGTTGTCTTTTTTTTTTTTTTTAATGGCAAAAAGCTTCCAGTTGGTGAACTGAAAAAGAAAATCAACTTCTTGACTGGAAAAAATTGGCACCAAAGTGACTTTGCCTCCAGACTTTTGTAGTCACTGATGAATGTGAATGAAGCACATTTACTTCCTGATGCTTGAATCAGGCTAACTTTGGTCTGGATGGATACCACTGAGCAGAAAAGAAGTCATGGAGAGCATGAACATAAAGAGACCATCTGCTGACATGTTCTGCCTGTCTAAAAAAGACATGGCATTTTCTGGATCATTTAATCTGCCACTCATTTAAAATATTTAACATGAAAATGCCTGTTAGGTGCTGTTGTGAGCATGCATTTCATGGCTTATGATGTGCTTCAGCAGTTAAAACTAAGGGTCTAAGTTATCATATTATTTTGACTTAGGGGGTTTGACTTTTTGTTGTATGTGGCACTTTCAAATCCCCACAGTATAGCTCACTATACAAAAAAAAAAACCTACCTCACCCAGCAGATATAGATACACAATATATTGTATCGTGGTAGAAATATACAAAGTTGTCAGCAGATCCAGGATAACCTATATATCATACAGTCTGCTTTCTTCATGCCTACCTACCCTAGGGAGGGTGCAACAGTAACAATTCATAAGCTTTGCTGTTGGTAGCAGTGGTATTGACCTTCTGCAGTGCTAACAGGTCACAGGGAGTACAGCTCCTGCCTCAGGACTAATGCATCTGAGCAGAACAGCCAGAGATGAGGTGGAAAGAACACACCAAGCATTCATGTCAATCAAATGAACTGCCTACTCACATTTTTCTTTTATCAGATTGATGCACCTTGTGTTGTGTAATCTCGCTTTCTAAGTTAAAGCTGATTTTAATTTTTAAAACAGTGAAATTTAGGCTGCACGCTGACCAGAATGACCAACTCCCAGAGGAGAATTTAATAAATGATTCACTCGGCTAGAGAAAAGTAAGTCCTCTTATGTGTAGTCATGTCCCTCCACTGAATGAATAAGCTTTTTTTTTTTCTGGGCCGTATGGAGGTTTGTTCTGTCCGCGGGCATCACACTTTCTCTCTCTCTCTCAATAGTCTGCAGGAACACAGGTTAAAGGGTCAGTGCATTAGCTGCTTTTCTCTGAGCGTGAAACACAGAAGCAGTGTGAGGCTGAATGCAAAACTGGTCCTGTTAGAGGCACTTTTTGATTACAGTTTGTGTAATCTATAATTAATTTCAATACGCTTAACAATACACAGAACATAATTTTGAGTGAGTTTGCTCAAGGAACATACCAGGAAGTATCTAATGGTCAACAAATCCTAAAATAGCATTATGTATTGGAATAAAAATCTTTAGAAAAAGGGCAGTTGCTTGGCAACACAATTAACTACTCATTAGACTAATCTCATTTCAGTTTTAAACAATTGTCACGGTCCTGGGTCAGTGAAATAGTGTTTTGTGTTTTGTATTATTATTGATCTTTGATTTCGTCATGATTTATCATTGCTAGTCTTTTAGTTTCTGTTTCTGTATACATTATGTCTACTCTGTGCCTTTCAGTGTCCCACATTTCTTGTCTCTATTGCGGTGTCCCAATTCAGGGTCTGCATCCTTCGGAGGACCCAGCCTTCGCGGTCTACGTGGGCCGGGACATTCAAAAGCTGAGAAGGCCGGAAGTGAGAGACTTGTGAAATGGGACGGTCTATCCTTCAGATTTGTGTCACCAGCTGTTCCTGCCCTTACCGCTTCCACCTCCACAGTTTTACTGTCTCCGTTGCTGCCGCCAGTGGTGGATACTGGAATTGGCTGGGCCGCGCTATGAATTCTGGGATATGTTGGGCCACGAAGGATACACCCGACCCATCCTTCAAATTTGGGAAATTAAAGATGCATTTTTCGGCTGCATTTGGAGCAGCCTTCGAATTGGGACAGCCTTCATTGCGTCGCTGTGACTTAACTGGCCTACAAATGCGTCCCACGAAGGATGCAGCCCCTGAATTGGAACACAGCATATGTCTCAGTGTCAAGTCCGCATCTTTGCGTAGGTCTCTCATGTTTGCTGTTTTACTTTGAATGTCTGTGTCCTATGTCAGTGTGTTCTGCTTTGCTACCTTTGTCTCCTTATGTCAGATTGGCCCCAGCTGTGCTTCCCTCCTGTTTTCCACTCCCTCGTTAGTCCCTGGTGTATTTAAGCACTGTGTTTTCCTCTGGTTTCTGCAGTAATAAAGCGGCTGTCTTTTGGTAATCATGCTTTCGCTGTGTCCTGCGTGTTTGATTTACATAGTGTCCTGCAATATTAGGCAGATTGCCCTCAAATTGAAATTAGTTCCTGTAATCAAGCACTTGGCAACTGTGGAGAGGAAGAACTCCCCTTTAATAGGAAAAGACCTCTGGTGGAACCAGGCTCAGCGAGGAGCAGTCATCTGCTGTAACCTTGTGGGGGTGAGAGAGAGATGAGAAAAAAATATCAGAGCATAGAGGACAAAACACAAACTGTGAGAGAGAGAGAAGACAAAAGTTAGTGAACTGCAGTATGGGATATAAATACAGTGGAAGGGGAAAGAGTGGAGAAGAAATGCTCAGTGCATCATGAGAGGTCCTCAGCATCCTGGCCTGAAACTGTCTGAATTTTGCAGCAGCCTGTCTTTGGTCATTCAAGTGAAAATCCACTCCACTGTTCACTGGTGTGGTGTCACCGTGCAATCTAGGTCAACCACAACAGCAGATTTCAAACGTCGTCTTTCCGACCACTTAAAGTAGGTTTATAATTAGAATTTTCTGTGTACTGGGGAAAACAAAACATTTGTTGGATGAAAACATCAGAACGTTGTGTCTTTCTTATTTTAAAAACATCACTGTTTAATACACCTCTTAAATGTGGAGCATAATTTGAGTCTGTCCAGAAACAGAACCCTGTGCCTCCCTTTTGGCATACAAAGAAAATGATAATGTATATCATATGAATATCATGCTCACAGATACCGAGATTGATTACTGGCACAGCCATTTGGCCTCCAGATAAGAAAAAAATTCCATTTGGCATGCACTAGCGCCCTGACCAATAAACATACCCATGGCCCCACTTGATGAAATTCGCTGCGAAAAGGCCACCTCTTCACATTTGTAAAAGTCACCTTCTATTATCTTCCAACTGTGGCAGTTGGGTGTTCTTGGACCTCTGTAATATTATCTTTTACAAGTATGACAGGACCAGCATGACATTTGTAAACTGTCACTTGTTTCCTTTTCCCTCATATCAACGTCTTTATGGCCAATCAGATAATGTTTCTCCTGATGGCTGGGGCGGCAGACAGCGAGACTCACCGTAAGAAGCCTTCCCGAGCTGTGCTCATCTTTCTGCCTAAATGCCACAGTGTCATCACTCTGGTATTTCAGAGAACAGGTGCTCCACTTCATGTTAGCAATGCTGCTAACATGAAGACTAAATAAAATACACTGGAGTAATAGTTACGGGGTTGTGTGACCGGGTTGCATTTCTGATAAACTGTGTGTGTGAAATACAATGTTACTTGATAGGGAGGAGAGAAATATGTGAAGAGGAAGTGAGAAAAACAAGTAACACCCTGCTGAGAAGATTTTGGTGTCAGCGTTAAGCTTCTTCCTCTTCCCTTTAGGGGTCACCACTGCAGATCATCTGCCTCCAAATCACCCGATCCCCAGTGTCTTCTTTTGCCACACCAGCCCTCTGCATGTCTTTCTTCACTACCAGCATTAAACTTCTCTGTAGTCGTCCTCTTTTTCATCCATCCTCCACATCCTTTGTCTAATATAGCCACTCTGCCTCCTCTGCACATGTCCAAACCATTTCAGCCTTTCCACTCTACCTTTGTCTCCACAGTGCTCGACCTGAGCTGTCCCTGTGATACACACATTTATAATCCTTTCCCTGATCACTCTTTTGAAAACTCTTAGCATCTTTAGCTCAGCCTCCTATCTTTTTGTGAGTGCCATCATCTCCAATCTATACATCATAGCTGGTTCGCCACCATATTTTAAACCTTTCTTTTCACTCTTGCTGCTATCCTTCTGTCATTCTGACATTTGTCTCCACCCATATTCACCATGCCTGCACTGTCCATTGTCCACTCCAGATCATACTGCCACCTCTCTAGGCTCTCTTCTAGATTCCAGGTGTCATCGGCAGCCGTGTGACATAAACATCAATCAGCAACATTAAAACCAGACTTATATTCTGTAATCTGGTCCAAAACTGCTCTTACTGCTTAGGGGGTAGAAACATGAGACCTCAGGGGGTGTCATGTGATATCTATGACAATTATAATGGTTCATTTGAGTCCTGGCGTTTGAGAGGTGGGGATCCTGGATTGGTTCTAGTGGGTCTTGGAAGTTGAGTCATTGCCTTGGGTCCTCTATTGCATTCCTCAAGATATTCGTGAGCAGTTTTTGGGGTGTAGTCAGGTGCAGTTTCATGATGGGTGGGCATAGAGTTTGTGAATGACGCAAGAATGAGGCAATATAGGATTTTAAAATTCATCCCATGAGTGCAGCTATTTAAAGGTTTAAGTTCTGCTCATGTTAACCTAAAGACAGCGGTCAAATTCTGAAAATCACAGAGGATTTTCAAATTTATACAATAGATATATTTACTGTACTAGTAGGATGAGGGGTAGGACTGGGAGCCACCACAGAGGTTAATCAATCAAAACAGCTAGGATACTGCTTTTACTGACAGAGTATTAATTCACTTGTTTTTCTTTCTTCATTTGGTATACTGTGTATGTTATTGTCTCAGATCACCTTACAGTCCCACATTTCAACAATAAAATCCCATCAAGAAAGAAAGAAAGAAAGAAAGAAAGAAAGAAAGAAAGAAAGAAAGAAAGAAAGAAAGAAAGAAAGAAAGAAAAACATTGTTTGAACCACAGCTGGCAGACAGTTTGGACCCCAGCTGGCAGATTCATCGCAACAACCCCCACAAAGTGCTTACACTAAAATACGAGTGCCACTGTCGCTTGTATTTTAGTGGTCATGTCAAGTGTGGTCATGTTAAAGGTAGTGGAGCTGCCAAACTGTATCCAATGGGACATGTACATGGAAAGAAAGAGGAGTTTTGCTTCTGGCAAAAACTCTGCCGGTCGTAGTTAATGTAGCATGGAGAGAGTCTGCGAGACGCTCTGCACCTTGCCGTCATTCATTTTCATTATCCCTGAGTGGGAGTGCCAATGGAGATATCAATCAGCGTGTGGAAGCTGTCATGTGCAACCGTGCTGGACAAAGATGGATGACACCAAGACTGAGCCTATCCTTAACAGGAGAATAATTAGCCGACTGCAGCTAAACTCAAAGGCGGGTGAATTTAAAGTATGGCTTACAGTGAACTAAAGGAGATGTGGGTAAACCACTATCTCGCCTTCCCAAGCTGTTTGGGTCAGAGTGATGCTGCAGATAAAAATGATGACAGTGTTTTCATGCTTGCTTTGTTTTTGTTTTGTTTTTTTTAAATGTCCAGTCTACACCAGCTAGAGAAATAGGTCACGGTGTGGTAGAGAAACAGTGGAGCCAATCGCTGACTCCCAAAACAGGCTTATGGTACTCAATCTGGAGCTCTACAGCTCTGATTGAGCAGCTTCAGGTGCCTGTTCAAAAGATTTATAAATAGCACATAGCTGCTCCCCAAGCTGCAGATCCGCCTCCCTCTCAGTGTCATTAAGTCCAATTGGAGCGGTAATTGCTTATAGCGAGGTAGTCAACCACAGCACTGATGGATGGAAGGAGACGACAAGACTATTTTTGGCAGATGCGGCGGCAGTAACGGGACACCTTTCTCATCAAAAACGTGCCTTACAGGTGCTGCCAAAAAACCCTAATGTAATGATCTCTTTTCAGCCTTTTTTATGCATTTATGTATCAACAGAGAGACAGAGGAAAAAAGTCAAGCCCTGAAAGACGTTTTGTCAGTATTATTTCCTCACTAAGCACAACATCCATATCAGACACCAGATAGTGTCATTGTTGACCTAACCATGGAGCCTGCACACAATGGGTTATTATAGTTCCCTTGATTGTTTTGTCACAAACCCTACACACACCAGCAGACAGCTGCTGAAATGAGAGCACCCATCAAAACGAAGAAGAATGATGCGCCTCTCTTTTCCAATTCATTTTCTTTGCTAGTGGGGGGGTGGGGTGGTCTCTTCCTGGCTCTGCAGAGCAACTGGGCAGAAGGTTATTTTTCACCTCACCACCTCACCTGTCCTGCAGCGTGCGCCGTGACAGATAAACCCAGAGGGTTTGCTCTGAGGCTTGAGCCTGCAGATGGCACGGTGGTGCTGATGGGGCACTTTGGTGAGTTGGAAGCAGTACGGGGATGTACAGAGGGGGGCTCTTACAGAATAATAGTAGCAGTATCCAGACTGTGAAATGCCAGAGAGAAATGAGGGGAATGGATGAACCACTGCCATGGCAACAAAAACAAAGAGGAAGCAGTATGGCTAAGACTCCCAGGGCGACTGTTCCTGCTCTTTTCCTGAATTTCCCTTATCACCAATAGCAAGATGTTCACCAGAGCTGACAGCTTGTTAATGCTGATGGGTTCACATGATTTCTATGCCATATTTGCACATTTGCCACAAGAGCAAATGAGAAAAACAAAGCAGAAGCTGCAGTTTGACCATGTTTCTCATTCCAGATAATTTCTGAATCAGATACAAACTCTATTGGAAGCAAAATTAATTAGATACTGCTGGAATAATGAACTGCTTGTGTGACTGCTCCCTTGAAATCATTTTTAAAAAAATACTTTTTCTATTAATAAGCTTTTCCTTCTCTCACTTTGTAATAAATGGAGCCCAGTGGAAGACAGACAAACAAAAGATTTTCTGAAACGTTAACTGCAAGATTAGAAACGGAGATGCCTATGTTCCAGACAGAGTTGTAGACGCCTCCGCCATAACCGTGACCTCAGGGTGAGACGGAGACAGAGGCCCCAGGGTGCTTCCAAAGGGCTCCTCAAGTTCATTTTCTACACTGCAGGAGGAATGGCTGCCTTTGGAAGCCTCCCGGGGAGGGGGGGCGTCTACAAAGTGACCTCGTGGCTCTGCGGTAGAGCGGCTGCAGAAAGGAGTATGGCTGCTCCCCCCACTGTCTCTCTGCTAGCTAGATGTTACTAATCTGACATATAGCTGTATATTAATAAACCTCATAGACTCTAAGTGCCTGTATGCTTTTGCATGTTTTATCCTTTTGCACTTGAAGCTGTTGGGGCCTTAATTCTTAATATTATATAATATGTTTCAGACAAGGACAAGGTCAGCTAAAATATGAGGACAAGATGCAGTTTTTTTTTCTTTTTTATGCTGCTGCAAGTATTCGGTCAAACTGAGGTCATTACAGTGACACCACAATGAGTTGCTTAAATCCTTATTTTGTGCACTTGGTGAACTATTGCAAGACCACAATGAGAAACGGTTTTCCTTTTGTGGGGGGTTTTAAAGGGACAAAGAAAAACTAATTACCTCCATCCAACCTTTCGGTTTCTAGCTGCTGCTGTTTATTAAGTCCAGGTACAATCAGAAGAAGATGCTGTTTTGCTTCCTCGTTTTGTGTTGTTTTTTTCACTTTTTATTTGTTTTTAATAGTTCACCTACAGGTGGTCACCCAACCTTGAACGCAGCTGAAATACACGTTAAATAAAGTATCTTTTTAGTATCATAATGGAACATAATGTGATTCTATGTTAAAAAAAAAAGATTATGTTTTTATGAGCACTAAAATCTGAATTAGCAAGAGACAGATGGGTTGGAAAGACAGATACAGCAAGCACATATGGGTTAATATAAAGACGAGCTATGCGACCAGCTTATGATAAAGCCTGCTTTATGTCAGGTTAAATTGACATGATGATGACATGATTTAGGATATGCATTATGGTATTTGACATAGCTTTCTATGTTGGTGCTAATCTATATTGTTGAAGCCCAGTTTAATCCGATATCTCTGCTTTCTCTGTTGACTGAAAAGGCAGCACCTGTCATAAATTCAATAGATCATGTTAGCAGACAGTGTTTCTTTATTTGGGTGCCCTGCAGCTATTGACTTGTTCAGATGTGAAAGTCATGAAAATCTGTAAAAGCACCACTGTAAGACCAAAAAAACAAAATCAATCTTGTAATAATCAAATTAAACTCAGTTGGGTTGCAAGTATCATTTAGACTTTTTGAGGTGTATTTTTCAGGCTTGTAGCCATTTTTTTTTTCTATGTTAGGACTGTGGAGAGAACCCGTGCAGTAAACAGCCTCAGGGTGGAACTGAACCCAGCCTCACAGCATGTGACCACCTGCTCATGCCCCTGAGTTAAACTGGTACCTATTTCAATTGCATTGAACTGCATGAAGCCTTTAAATAATTGCATGATGCATATAAATTCAAATTTTAGGTCATCTTTGATAATCCAAAAAGCAAAAAAAAAAAAAAGAACGCTGCTCTGGAAGATCACAGCAATCCTTCAGTATTCACGTTTACTTGCACTTGCTTTACCCGCTGTTGTGCCACAATACGCCGCCTTCACGCACTCCCGAGCTCTCTGATAAATAATGATTTTTCTATTTAAGTTTATCTTTTCTCCTGTAGCTGTGAGGCTGCTTATCTGCCACTTCCAATTCGTTTAGATAATTCACGGCCGGTTGATCGTCACGCAGATGCAGGTAGCTGTAATTCCAAACATTTAATGGAACAATGTGATTAACAGCAAATCAAAGTGCAGGAGTTTCTGTGAAACAAGAAAAAAAAAAACATTTCAGAACTGCTTTGAGGTGCTGGTGAAGAAAGCTGCTGCATATTCTAACAGACATCTATTCCCAGATGGGTGTTACAGCCAGCATCCTTTATAGATATACATCCTTTACCCTACAGGAATTCTCTCAGTCAGCGCTATCTGCTTTTTCCCCCCTCTGTCATTTTCTGTTTCTTCTTCTCTTTTTCATCCTGCTTCCATTTTCAATTCCAAATGGCACTAATGTCCTTGGGCTGCTCTTCATCGGCTGTTTGTTGTGCTAGCGTGGTAGCACTGTAAAGGATGAGGAAATTTAAGGGGACCTATATAGCACTTGACACATTTACTAAAACGTTTCACATCTTAAGGCAAAATTGCTATAAATAGTGTGTTAGGCTCTTGTCAAATACATTGCACGCGCGCGCGCGTGTGTGTGTGTGTGTCTGCACATGTGTGGCATGAATGGGGACACAGAGTGACTGTATTGTAATGGATATTCACGATCCTGTGTGATGTGTTTAACTGGAAACTCAAATGTGGTGGTAACAGATTCATCACATACATTTATCCAGCCTATTTATTCTGTCTGAAGTGTTTATATCGAGACATGTAATACTACAGCGTTAGATCAGCATGACCCAGTGACCTCTTTCATGTGGAGTTCATACGCTGGAAACATAAACCGACCTAGATGTCAAACCAGTGCCAGTGTGGTAATCTGTTTATATAGAAACATTATAATTCCCCTGTTGTGATGTATGGTCCAGTGCTGGTATTTAAAATGTCGGGCCAGCTGTTATGGCCCCAAGATTTGTTACTATGGTTTGATGTTATCCAGTTCTGGGGTCTTTGTGAATATATACTGGTTCATCTTTGATGCTCATATTTGTTCCAGAGGTGGTGATTTATTTGTGTTTGATCTTTACATTTCTTTATTCCAGGATAATACGAGTCTTTGTTCTGGTCTTATTGATTCTTTGGTGTCTGTGTTTACTTTGTTCATTTGAGTGATGGGTTTTAGTTTTGTTATCGTGTGTTCTGGCTCAGCTCTGTTATCAGTAATTTTAGCATTAGTCTCCTTGTGCCTTCTTTTCTCTCGTTTCCATATTTGTACCTTATCGGAGCACCTTGGTCCCGCTGTGTTCCCTTGTTAAATGTCAGTTTTGTGTGTGTTAGTCTGTGTTGGCTTTTCTTTTTGTTTTACTTTGAATGTTAGAGGGGGTTTTGTGTGTTTCCTGTGTTGGGTTTGCTTCCTGTCTGATTGTCCCACCTGTTGTTAATGATACATTTCTGTGTCCTTCTCTCTTCATGTTGTGCTAGCCTGTTTGTGGTCCTGTGGTTTTCCCTCTGTATCTTCATGCTTTCTGGATAGCTGTTTCGAGCTTTGCTTTTCTGCTCATGTACGATTCTGCTTTGGTCACATTAAAGAATCGGTTTTTGTTATTCCTGTCTGCCTTTGTCCTGCATTTGGGTGCTCTCCACTCCATGCCATACCAACGATGGAGTTTAATGTTTGATTGCAAAGTGGGAAAATGGCACTTTATTTTGTAAAATAAGCATGTTTGGTGCAAACATGCTATTTTTGAAGTCAGAGTAGAGAATGTTTTACACAGATCTCCACAGAGCACTGAGCATACAATACGGGAGAAGCGGACTATACTGCAGAGTGAGAAATGGGGGTTAATTATAAAAATAACTCTAAATAAAACACTATTATTTCACTGGCAGTGGCACAGCATCACTAACATAACCCTGATATTAAGGGATACAGATGCTTATTTATACATAAAAAGCATTAGCATTCATTTCAAATCCTCTTTGTATCCATCTGACTAATGTAAATCCAGTGTTTGCTCAGATTTCAGCTCTGTTTGGGAATCTACTAGCTTCTGCAACAATATCTTGCTATTTAGCTGCTAAATATTCAACTTCTCTAGGAAGGCAGAAGGCGCCTAACCTAAAGAATGAATCAGTGTTGTGTCTGCACATAAGAAACAACTCAGCAGAGAACCGATTTTAAAATGTACCTTTAATACCAGCCTGTCATACAACCCATAATATATTCCAATTTCTTTAGTTGAAGCTACATAAACCGTAGCTTGGCAGGCTTAAAATAGAATTTTTGCAACACCAAGTTGATTCCTAAAAGGCTATTTGCCAAAAACTAGGCACATCTCAGAATGGTGTGCAGTGTTTCCTTAAACAAGTGAGGAAACTGGACAGGTGGGAAACAAAAGAAAGGCCTACCTAAAATGTTATTTACAGCCGATGAACAGTCTCTGAAAAGTCATGTCCTTAAGAAACGGAAAATAATCCAGCAGTGTATTTTACCCCTCAGTTCAGATTGCTCTACTGCTTCCTGAAGCCTCTTCAGAAATATTCTCAGTGAAAGGTTGGCTGTCAAGATGCTATGCAATACTATCTGGAAAGCATGAAAGCATGAAAATGTTCTCAAACACACTACCAATGCAGAAGGGGAAACCTGGATAGAAAAACACACAGTGGCTATCAGTCATGGACTGGCCTCCCCAGAGTCCAGACCGCAACATGATTGAAGCCGTATTGGGATCATCTTGACACAGAACAGAACAAAAGGCAGCCAACCTCCAAAGAAGAGCTTTGAATGTCCTTCGATAAGCCTGGAGACCTATTCCTGAAGACTACTTATAAATTACAAGAAAGAGAGTTTAGTCTATGTTAAAGAAAAAAGCTTCTCATACCAAAGAAACGACTTTCAGGTTCATTAGAGTTGCACCAACTCAGTTTGTTTGCAGAGGTTTCAATACTTATTTCCAAAATACCAGCAAAATATAAAAATGAGGAGTGGCTGAAGACATCTGCACAGTTTTGTGAGTCTTAGATTAGAATAATACTCAAGTAGTAAACTTCAAACAGTACACTGTATCTTGTGCTCCTCATTCTCTGTGGGTGTGGGTTTGTCTAGACAGACAGTCAGGCAGCTGCTGAGAACCAGGATCTGACTTCCTCAGCTCCCTCCCCAGGACACGAGCCCCTCTAGGTCTCATTAGGCCAAACTGGCAGCTCTAGTGAAAGGAAAAGGGCCACCTACCCCGCCTCACATGGCAAACCCCCACCCCACCCCATCACTCACAGGAGCTCTCATTACTTCTCTCCCCTCCCGTCGGTCCTGCAGCCCCTCTCCTATAGGCAGTCAGCTCCATCCATCACATCTATCGATCCTGTCTCCCCTTGGTGTGGTACCTGCCTGTTTTTGAGACTAAATGGGAGGGATGGCAGAGCTAGCGTGATATTTCAGCTTTCCAGTGGCAGTGCTGTCCCCTCGGGATGCTCAAGGTGAGCTGGAGGTTGGGTTTCACAGAGGAAGTGTTTTCTTCATAGATCTAAATGAAGGAGCTCTCCCAAGAGGAATTAACAAAAATATGTTTTTCCTCTGCACAAATCAAAGTAATAATCAGTCTGTTGCTGCTTCTGCTATTCACAGTGTTTCCTAAAAATGTCTCTGCCTTCTCTCTGGATGCCACACAACAGAGCACAATATATGTTTAGCAGCACAAACAGATCTTTGCTCAAATCAAAGCCCAGTATTGTTTAGGATTCAACGGTGATGCGCCACAACAGAATGCGGATGCGGTAAATCTTCTGAAAGAGATCCAATATAGTCAGAGTCGGTTCTGACTTTGATCTTATTACCTTGATGGTTTTTGGGCAGAGAAGCAAGCTTAAGCTTTTAAAGCGATTGCCTGAGAGAAAACCATTTTAGAGCAGTCTGACTAGAGCATGCTATACTTCAAACTGGGATTAGATTCATAGTATGTGACATCATTCTGTTCACCAAAATCCATCTGAAATATTTTTATACGTTGCTTCGAGGTACATTGTGATAAATTTTAAAGACAGGAGTGTGTTTTGTTTATATAGCATGAAGAATGTTACATGATTGAGGGAATCTGGCGGCCTAATGGTGCATTCAGTACAAAATCTTCACCATGATTTCTGGCTCTGAGACCGTTATTGCTTTTCACGCCTCACTCTCTCTCTCCACCCCTCTCTCTCTCTTCCTGCCAGTGTGGTTTCACTAATTATATGCTGAGCTCCAGCATGAATTTTACATATATTGAGGTCACAGGTTCAAGTCCCCCACAACACACACTCTACCCTTCCTGTGGGCTGCTTCAGCACGCTTATTTTAAAACCTCTTCTCACTGTCAAGATGTCATAAACGGGTTTTGATCAAAACCCATTGGCTGCACTGGTAATTTTTTTTTTAACATGCAGGTTACCCTAAAAGAATTCAGTAGCAGTCCTTCAAAATGTGAAACAGATGCTGTGATACCACGTGTAACTGCCACAACCAAGGACGTGTCAGAGAAGGGAGTTTGCTTTTTAACATGCGTTTAATCATGTGAATCATGTGACTTTTTAAGGGTTACTTTTGGTGAACATTTCACCAAAAGTAACCCTTAAAAAGTCAGTGGTAGCGCTTTATGATGCAGCCAAAAACTAAGGATGTCATTCCCCAAGAACAGAATGGAATTTTAGTTGAAATTTATCTGAAATCATAGTGTACCGTATATCTTCCAATAGTAGCCTCAGCGTTTATTCAAAAAATTATCTGGCCGGCCCGGCATTTAAAAGAGACCGGCTCTTATTCCCTTCTGTGACGGAATTGTCACGGAAGTGAGAGAGGGAACGAGGACCCAGGCGCGGTTTTTAGACTGAGGTGAAAAGACAGTGCGTTTACTTACAGTGCTCCAAAACGTATTCCAACAGTTCACAAATAATGCAGTTCCAAATTGTGCTCCTCCTTTGCTCCCGAGTGTCTCCTTGTCTGTGGTAGCCCAGTGCACGAGTGGTGCTCCCCGAAACTTCTCTCCGCCCGACTCTCCAGGAGAGGAAGTAAAAGACCAGAAAATCACAGTTAGCAGGTTCGCTAGCCGACTGTTCCAGTTCAGTGTAATAATCCCACTTTGATGGTTGCCGCGCATCCAGCTTAAATGCCGCTGGTTGTAGATGACGGCTGATTGGAAACAGCTGGCCGAGTGATGAGACGCTGGAGGACCGACGACAGCACGGAGGGACTTCCGGGTCGAAGGTCGCCC
>VURO01018486.1:421-14002 GCA_015108175.1 Pelvicachromis taeniatus | reverse complement strand
GGCCCGCAAAAACAAAAAAAAAAAAAATAAAAACCCCCCCCCCCCCCCCCCCCCAAAAAAAAAATACAAAAATACAAAATATTAGTGGTCCCAACTATGACAGTGTGCCGAGAAGCAAATCTGCTTTCCACTGGCTGAGAACTTCCCTCAGGAGCAGGGAGACCACCTAGAGCTGAGAGCCTGGTGACAAGAGCTTTGATTATTATGCCTGCACTCCCTGCCAGGGCTAAATTTAAGTGTTCCCATAAAGTCCAGAAGAAATAAGACTTGGGAATGGCCTGGCCTGTGTTTGTGTGAGAGAGGGGAGAAGTCTAGCTAAGTGTGTGTGTGTGCGTGTTTGGGGTCTCTTCTGGTCAGCTTTGTCACACAGTCCAGGGGATAATAATAGGATGTGCTACAACTAACTGAGACTAAAGCCGGACTTCCCACGTCTCCCACTTTCTGGTGGCACTTGTGCTATTCTCTAAACACCCGTCGGACCCACCCCCACTCATGTGGCGAGTGTGCTCAACTTTCTTGCTCCATCTCTCCCATTCGGCACCTCCCTCGAGCATAAAGAAAACTGTATGAAAGAGCAGGACACTTCAAGCAACCCCACATCTCCCAAGGAAATGTGGATTCCTTGTTTATCTTTGATTAAAAATAACTTTGGGAAGAGGCCGATCAATACTTTCCCTGTGAAAACAGAAACAAGGGAAAAAAAGGAGGCTGTGGAGGAGGAGGAGGAGTGGCAAGCGGAAAGGAAGAGAAAAAAGCGTGAGAAATTTGACGACATTTCAAAAAGTGTGTCTGTGTGTGTGTGATGGGTCACGCACAGCCATTCCCATGGCCTCGTACAGTAGCCCTGACGTTGCTACTGACTGCTCTGATGTTTTAATACTGACAATATAGCTGCTTTACACACATAACAGGCCAGTAAAAGCCTTGTAGGAGATGCTAGGAGCCTCGCATGCTATATAAAGGCCTTAAGAGGACGGGAGCACTGCTAGGTCATTCCTGCTTGTGCTTTCCTTGGCTCCGTTCAAAGGATCTGCTTATGGTTTCTGTCAGAGATGCACGTCCATTTTTCACCCCATTAACAACTATCATTACCAGCCCAACTGTAGGCTATAATTGGGCCAGCTATGGAAAAGAGTTGTCAAAACACAATTAAATTCCAAACTATGGTGAGAGAGAACAGAGAGAAAGTGCTGGATGGCCATAACATCATATTGCAAGCCTTCCTTGCCCAAAAATAGGAAAGAAAAACACGAAAACCATTATTTTACATCGGAAGGTTTTGGAGGGGATTATATAGACGGGTGATCTGAGCTGCCCAAACGATAGGGCTACTGAAAACATAACAAATAATCACTCTTGGTGTCAGAGATGAAGAATGGACACATTAAAAGCCCTGCCCGAAGATCAAAAGCCAAGATCTTGAGACAGACTTGATTTAGAAAAACTTCAAATACAGCCATGACCGCTAAGTGGCTACAAGACAAATTATTATAGCAGAATAAAGATGTCCATGATGAATAAACTACATACTCCTTGTGTCAGGAGGTAGCATGAGCTGCTTGTAAAAAGCTCCATCAAGGCTTTCATGGAGGCTCTGGGACTGTGAAAAAAGAGTAGTTTAACACAGTGAACCCATACAGCTTCAATTTCAGAGCCAAGGGTTTGGCAATAACACTGTAGCATGGTAGTAATCTATAGAACCCTTACAGGTCCTGTATAAAGTCTTAGGATAGCAACAGAACAAGAACACGCAAGAACCAAAAGAAAACATAATAGAAAAAAATAGAAGCTAATAGTAACACACTATGTACTCCATCAGCTTTATTTTTAATGTGCAGTCATCTGCGAGATAACACTGGATGACATGGATAACACTGTGGACGTGGATTTCATTTTGAAAGACTGAGTAAAGTAGTTATCTCCCTCAAAGCTGACCAAACATAAAATGTAGAGGAAAAAAAAGGGAAATCAGTCCTAAAATAACAAAACCAGATAAGACAGAAAGTCTGCCATCTAACACCAAGACTAGTTTCTTGTTTATTTATTAGAATCCTTCACTAACAGCAAAAGTCATTCTTTTTCTGTGTAGTGTATAAAAGACAATCATTTTATCAATCAATGCTCACTCACCACATCCAAACTCTGTCGTCTGAAAGTTAGGAATTTAGTCCTCTATGCTGCAGTCAACACTTTCAAGTTGTAGCAACAATGTTAGATTTTAACCGAAGCTTAAGTCATGATAAGAGGTAAGCTCAGAGTAAAAGTGTGATTGTGACTCACACCAGGCAATAAAAGTGTGTCTCAGTGAAAAAGTCTCAAACTGAAATTTCATCCTAGTGTATTCACTGATGTCACCAGTTACTTTTGGCTTACATGAGGAATACATCACAGTTGTTGTTCACTACATGCAGTAATGTACAAGTGTTTTTTTCTTTTGTTCCTAATATTCAGTCCTTTTACTTGTCTCAGTGATCGCCATGTTTTCCAAAGTCAATGTCCACAACTTGTTTCCTTGAATCACAGCGGGAATAAGGACATATAAATACAGCATAGCCAATCACACTAAGTCATGAATGTCTGTGAATGTGGCTTCACTCCTAATCACAACATAACGTGTCGTGTGGCTGCATTCAGCCTGCTCTGTGGGCTACTGTCTCCTTCTCTGACTATTAAAATCTCTACAGTATAAACATCTTAAAAAAGGTGCTTACTATTTTGTGACACTTAACAATTACTACTAACTCTCTTATCTCAAACTTAAATATAGCTGTATGCATGGGAACATGATATTAAGTACAACCTTACAGAGAGTGTTAACAACACAGTCATCTACAATAGAAAAGCGTACTGGAAGGCCTAAGACAGCGTCTGTCTACCAAGGTATCTGGTGCTAGAACAGTGTCTATTAAAGCATACAGTAGTGGTGTGTGTGTCGGCTGACATAAAGCAGAGTAGGCTGGGTAGTGGAGGGGAGTTGCAGGCCTCTCTGCCTCTGTAATCTGGCCTGATTTATAGAGACTAGCCCAGCTCTCCCCTTCCACCTCCGCACTGACACACTGGGCCTCCTCCATTGGAGACAGCCTGGCGTCCACATACACACACACACACACACACACACATGGAAAGTCATGTGCATAGAACCAAGCATGACTGTTTCAGCTGCACAGTAGTGCATGCAACCAAACCACATGTGCCCATTGCTTAACCAAATGAATACCAGATACAGAAATGAAAGGCATCTAAATGTCTGCATGATGTCAGGATAGAAAAGTTCTACATCGAGAAATTATTTTAAAGCAATGTAAGAAACAATTTCAGGGAAATTAGTTTTTTATATCATCAAAACAACAGAACAAAAAAAAAACCTTGCAAGGAAAACAATTTCATTACAATCACTGGCATCCTGTCACAGCAAGCAGTACTCATTTAGTGTAATCTTGTCAAGCTGAAAGGCAGGCCGATTTTTTTTTGGTGTTTTGCACATGCGCAAAAGACTCATCTTTGACAGCAGACTGCTGGGAAACTAGCGTGTTAGGCAAGCTGCCACTGGGTCTGCTTTCACTGCTCTGAGTTCAGCTACCATCTGCACTTTGTGTGGAAACACAGCTAGCATCAGCAAGTAGATGATCGCTCATTTATCATTGCAGCAAACCAGCTTTGACTTAGTAACCACGTGTTTTGTGTAAGAAACTTGAATTACGTGTTTTGCACATTATAAGGGAAGCTTTGACGATGGAGACGGGAACACCTGCCGTGTCTGCTTTAATGAACAGCGCAGGCTCAGCCAGCACTTTCAGATTAGCATATGTGAGAAATCACTTGTTTGAATGAATGTTTAATGCACTGTTTTGCTAATACGACACCTTTATTTTTCATTAATTTTTGAATCCCTTTATAAATATTTGCAGATAGCCACAACGCACCAGTTCTCAAGGCTTTGATTTCAGCTGTGATGCGTTTTAAAGTCGTATGCCGGTGTTTCTGAGACGATTAAAAGTTGTTTTTTTAGAGATATGTGGTCCTCGCGGGACAACCACATTAAAAACATGTGATTTTATACAAAATGGTGCATTACTGTAGAATAAACACAGCATAAAGTGTTTAAAATGATAAGTGAGTAATAATAGAAAAAATCGGAACTGAAGTTTATTGAAATATTAGAGTCTAAAAACAAATAGTAATGATGTAAAAATATACTATTGCACATTATATGTATGCTTTTGAAAATCCGCAGTCCACCCATATATCCATGGCCAGCCAAAGCTGACAGACAATCCAATGAACATACTACATTTAAAAAAGGAGATTTGTTGCTCTAAAGTTTCTATTAGGTAAAAAACAGAAAAATGCAAGTAAATATATTTAAGAAAACAGCTGTGTGATTGTCTAGGCCTTTAATGAAGATGCTTTTACAATACATCACAATACATTATTGTCGAGTACCCACTTTTTGTAACTAGGCAGTCAGCCGCCGGTGCTACTAACATTTGCAATGCCTTTAAATGTATACTTTACATCTACAGCAAAGAAAACAAATTGAAGTCACACATTAAGAGATAATGGAAAGACACAACAGTGGCACAAGTAGACTCCAACACCTTTATGCATGTGTGTGTCTACATGTGTGTATAACATGAATCACACTGCAAGGACAGGTGTTTACAGTGAAGCTGGGTTATCCGTCTCCATTACACCACCACAGTTCAGCCTCCCAGGGCCATTATCTACTCAGAACTGCCTAAATACACACACTCAGAGACAGGAAGCCCCACCAACTAAAGGCGAGACCCTTTACCTGTATGCACGCCATGAGTATATAATGGACCTTTCAGGGGGTCTGGCGGCTTTTGACTCAATCCAACACCCAAACAGAAAAGGCCACTTCCCTGTTGTTTTGCAAACTGCGTGCCTTTGATCTGCAGTGAAATCAGCACACATTCACACACAGTTGTTCGTCGTGCATTTAAACCCCCTTAGTTCAAACTAATATTGTCTGTTGTTATAGTGGCTAAGGTTTTGATGAAAGCCAAAGTCTGACCCGATGTCATTTTTACATCCTCTTTCAGTGATCAGATGGTCTGATGAAGCACAGCGAGCTTGTTCCTTATCAGTCTGTGCAAACAATGTTCCCCTGGAATCCAGTTAATCCTGTGTGACACGAGCTCTGAGTAAGATCAGATAGTAAGCATGTGTGCCAATGCTGCATGTGTAACTAAGTACACATGCATTTAGTTTGTTTACATATTGGTCCTGAAGTATTAGTCACAGTACCCATTTCAGACACATGCCGGATTTCCTTCCTGCGCATAGCAAAGCAAAAGCCATGCTTAAATACTTTAACACTTTTCAGACACTCTAATTGTGATTGCCAAGTGACTCCAAGACTTAATTCTCCATAAAGTCATACAGTTTCAATTATCTCCTCCAGCTGCTCCATACTCATCAGCACATAATGGCTTTTGACAGCCCACAAAGCAAGGGTGTGAACTTACTGCTTTCAATCATAGCCCTCAGTCTACAACTCTACAGTCCTGACACCAAAGCCTGACATTTCTGGCAGTGTTTTTACAAGGACGACAAACTTGCATGATCGTTAAGGATAGCGGAAGATTTTTACATGTGGAACCTGTCAGCAGAACGAATAGCTCTCCCACTCAAACGTCTGCCACTTGTCCAAGGAGAAACTACTTTTACACGCACTCCTATATGACTACAGGAATGTGCTGAATTGCATCTTACTCACAACTGAGGTTGGGAAATATAAAGACATTTTAAAGAAAACTGATCAATGGGTTCCTGCTAATTTGATCATTTAAGAACCATGCTGTTTTCTCTTGGCTAAACGGGCACATTAAGTCTAACCATGAGTGCAGAAAATGTGCTTTTCTCCTTCTGTGACAACATTTAATCAGGGTGGAAAGATGAGAGGAGACGAGAACACTTCAGGCTATTGTTGTTCCTTTTTTGGTGTTCCATTTTTCACATCTCCAGCAGTAAAATAACTCCATGTGTGTGACTGAGAAATCCAGTCGACAAAGACCGCAGAGGACGTCATTTCTTCTAGGATGTTCTCCTGATTGTTCGAGGCAACGTCGTACATGCTGTAGTACTACAGCATAGCAGATCGTTACAAAACTGCATTTACACGAAAGCCGTTTCTCAAAGGTTCTTTTATTGTGTCAGTCTTGCATGTAGGACTCTGTTGCAAATATGTAATAATGTGCAAACCACAGTTTTTGGTTTTTTTTTACTTTCCCAAAGGTGTTTGTTAGTTTCACTTTTGCTTTGTTTTTTAATTATTTTAATCTTTACATATATTATATTATAACAAAAAATTATTATAATATGGAAGGTGCTTGTTAGTGGAAGATTTAAGAAAGTTTACAATATATATTAAATATATATTTAAACATATCAATAAATCAGGCAGGTTGTGCTGACAAAGCTGACTGTACTGACATGAAATGTAACTATGGACATTTCTTAGATCTTTTTAACTCTATTAGTTTTTGTAATTATTGTTAATTTTGTAAGTAGATAAAATAATTTCAGTTTGTTATCTCTTTTCTGTAACTAAAGTGAACCAAAATAATTTCAGTTAACTAACATGTTGTTTTTTTCACATCTGGTTCCTTAAGGGCCTACAATTTTGTGCAAAGTACTGGAGATTGGTTTCAAACCAAAAATGAAGTGACATTTAAGAGTTCACACAGCAGACTAAACTCAGTTTATAAAAAAGGAAACCAAGTAAGATTTCTATGAAGCATTGTGCATTTGTTTGAAGGAAACAGAGTTGGGGGAAACTCGCTGTGTGTCTTTACTACCCGTTCAGTTAAGTCATAATTGTTTCTTTCTATGACAATAAATGCTAACCACAGTTAGCATTGGATCCAGCCCTATAACTGCACAGACTTATTTCTTGTCAGTGTCACTGAAAGCAGCCTCACTGGCTGTCACTGTACTCTGACTTGAATGAAACTGGTATGAAACATTTTCAGCACTTTTGGCTGTAAGTTTTCCATTTTAACAGAATAATCCATTTATTAAACTGTTAATGGAAAAACAATTTTTTAAAACTGTCACTAAACAGTTGAGCCAATTCACTGGTGATATAAAAGTGCTTTCTAGCACTCATGGTCTCATTCACTGCATGACACACACACTGAAGCACTTCAGCACATGAAGAGAAAGAGCCAGGGTCGAACCATCAAGCTTGTGATGGGTAGGCAACCTGCGCTACCACTTGAGCCACAGCACATCACCATCACACTTTTTTTTTTCAAGGAAACTTGCACACTAACTGTTTTAAGCATCTCTTTTTAAGAGAAAATCCTCTGACATAACAATGGCCACAAATCTATTACATTCTAAAAATGAACACATTTGTTAAATTACAAATATATTACCACCTTATACCAATGAAAAAATCCCAAATATGTGCATCAGCCTTACAAAAAGTCATATACTTTAAACGCCTGCCTGTGTGGTAACTGCGTAGGAGCGTAAACATTGTGGTAACCCCCAGGCCAGGTACTGTCTGGTCTGGTATATGAGGTGGTACCACCAGTCTCCCACTGCCTTTTAATTACGAGTGAAGGTGGGGGAGAGCCATTTTAATGAAAATGGTCCACATCATAAAAGCAGATTTGACAAGGTTCATCCACAGTTCAGACTCAAGGACAGTAAACACACAGATAATATGGGCCGTACCATTCACAAGTGCAAACACTCTAGATAAGATGAGATTGTCTGAGACTGTTGTGATCCCAGATGTGAAAAGTAGCATGAACCTCTGCTCTATTTGTTATAGCAACACAACATTTCTCCTAAAATAATGAAGGAGGAGGAGTTCAACACTTTATAGGTGAATGGTAGAAAAAGTAACGCCAGTATAAACACAGAACAAAAGAACCACAGTGATGATGAATGCATATATATGATAAGCAAACATATCAATGATACAAAATCTGATTTTTATTTATGGCTATGTGACCGTCTATTGAAGATGATCTACACACGATGCAGGTCTGACTAAATGGGTTCTCACCTGAGGGGCTTTATTTAACTTGCATTCACTGAAGTTTGAACTCAGACGTTCTTGCTTTAAAGCAGCTGTGCTACCCACTGCTCAGCTATGCACTACATGGAAGTAAGTGCAAATATTGAGGGCACCCTTTTGATGACGAATTGTATGCCACTGTGACCCCAGACTACCCTTGTATACTTCAGCATTTGAAGAGTATAAAACTAGCATCATACTACACTCGCACTGGGTTGTACATGGACATCCACAAAGACACTAACCAAACATACTGAAACATTCCCACCATGTGCACCATGTCATTACTAATGGCATGTGAAAATTGGCTTTGATCTGATCAAAGAAAAATATGAATAGACCAATATGGATACAAAACATGACGCAGATATTGCAACATATGGATGTGGACCTCCACAACCTGTAACAAGAGACACTGAAGTTGAAGTCCCAGGGTAGAATAATATCGAACTGAAGATATCAGCATAGTTGTTTGTGCTTTCATTTTGGATCTATTCATCGGCAAAATGAAGCAAACTATGGAAAAAAAAGGTTTTCCAGAATTGTTGTTGTTGCCACACACCATGGACTGTGATTATGGCCTTGCCTACAGTGCACCAGTATTTCTCAAGAAGAGATGTGGGATGGAGAGTGACAGCCAGAGTTCAGCCACAACTAATTTTAACATCCATCTATCCCAGTCTGTCACTTCTATTGGCTCTCTGATGGAGGGAGGAGAGGAAGGGAACCTAATCGGTGGGAAGCTGCCCAGAAACCCGTGACCTGAAGCAGGATGAGGGCTACAGTGCATATGTGTGTGTGTGTCCAGAGGGGTCGGGGGAGAAGGCAGTATCCTGGCAGGACATTGGGGACTCAGTTCCCAGCAGCACTCGCAACTCTCCTGCTCAGGCTCCATAAGTCTCTCCCTGATGGGTCAATGCTGCCTTCCTCCGGGGGATTCTCACTTTTTCCCAAGGCTATGCCCAGCTAGCTCTGACTCTCTTTCCTTGCCAAATGACCCAGAGTTCGACCACTTGCTTCCCTTATCTGTCCTTTCCCAGGGCTGTGGTACTCTATCCATGTCTCCCGTCACTGTCTGTCACCCTCTTAGTCGTCTGATGTACAGTAGTCACATCATCTAAAGCATTAGCCTAATTATGGCCTGTCTTACTGGAATTAGGAACACTGCATAGTGATGCATGAGGGACACTGTTCTATTAGATGACACAAATTAGCACGAACATGGATACACACACTATAGTTTGTCAAAGCAAATCTGACAGTATGTTTTTTTTTATGAATTATGATCCAAAAATCAACAGTGTGGGTCTCATACTGCATTGTATAAAATGGGTTGAAATAAGAGAAGGAGGTCTATTCACTTATTCGTGTTAATATACTTGTTGAGTAAGGTCTGTGTAGCAAAAACATTATCTGCTACATGAGCTAAAAACATGCATGAATATTCATCATATCAATCTGAGTGTTCATATCACAATGAACTATAGGAGTTGTATCAAGTTGCAGTTGTACATATATGGCACAAATGTATATATAGAAAGATAACACATTCAATATCCACAACTTGCAGTAATGCATATTACATGCGCTTTGAATTGTGCATGATAATGCTTTTTTAAAATCCGAAACTGCTGGTATAATACTTGAATGCACGAGATGTTCACAAGTGCTGCTGCCTGATGTATCGCAGCTGTAACTAGCCACCAGTCGAAACAGAGAGCACAACAAAGTCTGCATGGCACAGTTTGTCCACTAGTTCACAGCAGTCTCATGTCCCAGTCTGTTTGGTTTGGTTGCGCTGGTAAAGCTGCTTAGCACACACCCACCATAGCTGTACCTGTAAGAGGAACGTGGTTGCTGTTGAAACTGCGAAACGCATGCAGCATGGCGTCTGCTCGATAAGCTACAAGATTTGGATACCTGAAACTATTTTTTGGAATACACATTGCTTTGCACTGGTCAGGTTTTTTGATTTGGAGCAAGGAGCTGAAACTCCACGGAGAACTTTGGATTACAGACTTTGTGGAAATCCGTAGAAGAGAAATGATCTTCCATTGCAATGGATGGCGAGGCACAGCCCCATTCCATTGCAATACACAAATTCTAATACAACTGAACAATTGCTTCATCATTTGTGGTTGTGTTTTCATTGTGGTTACATCATCCTCTAGGCTCTTGCCATTCCTGAAGTCTTCTAATTTGGCCTTTGTTTATATATTTTGTTACATATTGGTTACAAAAGGCACAGATAAGATGTTTTTATTGTATTGCTTATTATGCTTATAATTTGATTTTTGGGAGATTTCCTATTTAGAACGCAAATTGTTGGTAGAGGTGTATTTAAAGGAATTACACTGGCTTGACTACAGATTGCAAGACACTGTAAATTGTTCTAAATTTAGTGCTGAAAAAAGCATGTCTTATGTTGTGACTGTGATGTTGCTGCCAGTAGCATTCATTTATTTGGAATATGAGGAGGCAACATTATCAGAATCATTATGTAATCAGTGCAGGTGGATAGCTCAAAGCTGTGAGTGCAGTACACACAGGATCTTTAGAGTCAAGCCATTTGTAGTTACAGAAAACTATAGAGAAGGCTCACAACATTTTCATGGTCCTCAGTAATACTAGTACTTTGATAAAACAGAAGAGAACTTAAATGACTGAAAAAGTGGATAATCCCAATACGAAACACACACTAGGATGGATCTCATATTGGGAAACCAAAGTGAGCTAATGGGTTTACAGTTTGACTTTACTCATGTCCCAATTGCAAATGCTTGCAATTATTGAAATGTAATGGCTACATCTTCGTTTATGAGTTGGAGCATTGCATGTAGATCACCTACAGAACTTCTAGTTGACCTGTATTTCCTACGCATACTTCATGCACTGTAGCGTAATGTCTTGAGGACATAGATTCTTGAGCAGAAATCATTCTCACTGTCATCACAAAATTGGCATCACTCAGACCAGAGCCAACCCTCGCATATAAGTGGACATGGAGATTATAACACTTATTTTAGAGTTGTCTGATCCAAATGTATAAACAGAGAAGGCATCTATTTTTCCCATCTGTGTTGGTTAAACCTTAAACTAAGATTAGCTCCAAGGTCTTTAGCTGATGCTATCCCCAAAAACCCTTTTAATAATGACACATTCATTTAGGAAGGCAGACACCTAAACCATTGGTGATGCCAACTTGGTAATATTTTTTGGAGCGAACACAGAGCAGAATGGGACGTACAGCTGAGAGGTTTTTAGGCTTTCTACAGTGGCACAGTGCTAAGATGGTTAAGTTCCCATACTAGCGTGTGTTTACCCTGAGCTATTTCTGCACATTCACGCATACACACTGTTTGCCCTATCATACCCTCTCTTTCTAATTTCTCATCCCTCCCCACCCATCTACTTCCCCTCCTCCTCTTTCATCCCCCTTTTCTTCCCCTCTAGAGTCCGGGAGGGTTATGTGAACGGCCAGGGAAGGGGGCTGAGAAAAAGACAAGAGGGGTGTGAAAGAGGAGAGATATGTTGTGGGGTCATCACTGAGCCATCATATTCCCTGGTAAGGCTGGCTGCATGGTGCATGTGTGTATGAGTTAATCTGCTTTCCTGAAAATGTGTGCCTGTCTGAGTGGGATGTGAAGTTTGCACATTTCAGTGAACAAGTGAATCTAAGTGTGTATTCTGGGGCGACGTGGGGTGTGCGCGAGTATGTTTGTGTGTTCCTGTGTGTCTTTGGAAGTGTTAATTGTACACACTGTGTACTAGCGACATAACCAATAACACAAGGGAAAACAAGAAGCTAAAGCTTCTGCTTATCCAAAACGGGTGTGAATAAAAGGCCCTGTTTTTTCTTAGTCCATCGCACACATCAATCAATAAAATGTAAGTGTGGGAAAGCGTAAGGTGGGAAGAACCTATAAAAAGACTGGTGAGATAGTGTTTTGCAACACAAACTCTACTCCAAAACAGCAAGTCCCCAGGAAACCGTGTTGATGACCTGTCAGCTATGAACAGGTTCTCAGTGGATATGCAGGAAGAAGCTGGATCAGCAGCAGCAACAGCTAACTGAATGTGCTGCCACCATCTTCATGTCAGATGACACAGAGCACCTTTACAGACCTTTGAATAAAACACACATCTGCGCAGAAGTTTGATAAGTTTGACGGATCAGTGTAACAACAAATACAGGCCTCTGTCTTCAAATCAGACCAAAATGCAGCACTAAATACACATTTAAAAAACAAAGCGTGCACAGTGTGTGCTCCTTGAGAATTTGTGGAAAAAGCGTATTACCTAAAGGAAGTCCACTTTTTAAATGGAACAGTTCTTCTACGAACCAAATGACCTTATCATATAATGTAAACGAAATCAGAACCACCAGGGATTCAAGTCTCCATTCACTACTACATTAAACACAGATTACTTTTAGATTAACTTAATTTTAAGGGATAAACTTGACTTTAATGGCGCAGCCCTGCTGTTAAAAACGGCCCCTCTTTTACAGCCCTCCTAAGACACTCTGCTTGCTATCGTCCCAATCGCATCACTGTCCTCTTTTTCTCTCTTCCTGAGCTCCCTTTTCCTTTCATCTCTTCGCCTTCTACTCCTCTCAACAAGCCCGAATATCTGTGTGGCCTGGCTTTGCCTCTCAACAGTAACTCAACCCATAAACAAGCTGCCTTACATGCTGTAATCACAAACCCCAAGCTGCCAGACATTAAAAGGGCCATGTTTCATCCTGATACAAAAAACAGAGAAAGAGGAGCAGAAAGAAAAGAGAAAGCTCCAATGTTTGAGTCTCCTCCTCTTAACAGATGCAGTGCCTAATATCAGTTTGCTAAAGTGCAACTGGGAGGAGAGATAGATAGCGATGGAAGAAGAGCATATCTGTGAAGAGTTCCACATTGCCCTGTGCTGATCAAAGTGCTTTGCAGCCTTTGTGGCTAATTGTGGGGATTATCTGTAAGTGCTTGGAAAAGACCGGCCTTGTTTTATGAGGCTGGTGTCTCTCTCACACACACGTGCACAGTGTCTCTGAAAATGCTACTGCATTCACTACGGCGCACAAATAAGTGGTTGGACAATGATAGAAAAAAGGAGTGTGGAGCAAAATGAAGAGTGAAATACTGGTTTAAAAATGGGAAACGATCCAGGAGACATGAAAAATCAGACACAAGACACACACACACACGCACACACAGAGGCAGACATATCCTGTCGTGTTGATCTAGTTTCAAGGACAGTGGTGGAACTACAAGGTTTGGAGTGCCAAACGACTTGTCAATGTCAGTTGTAAAGCTGCCTCCCCTAAAGCCACTTCCCCATGCTCTCTCTCTCTCTCTCTCTCTCTATATCTCTCTCTCTCTCTCTCTCTCTCTCCCGCCCCACACACACACGCACACAGCTCACAAAGAGACTTTCTTTCTAGGGTTTATGAGACTTCTCTATAGTTTTCTCTGACCACAAACACACATGCTAACACACACATACATATATTCACACATGGGCAGATGCAC
>VURO01018485.1:0-12211 GCA_015108175.1 Pelvicachromis taeniatus | reverse complement strand
ACGATAAAAGTGATAAATTTGCACAAGAATACAAAATTGCCTTGTAGAGGTGATGTACAAATCAGGATGCTGTATTCTTTTCTCAAAGTATGCGTACTTCTGATAATTTTACTATAGCCTGACTGCAAGGTCTGCTATAATTTGATGAGATAATTGACTGGTACCACCTAAAGTGGTGCTGTTGTTTTATTTCTAATAGATTTGTGTCTTTCTGAAATCTTGCTTGAAAATAACTGAACTTTTAATCTTTAATCTGAGAAAATGTCTTGTTTTTTATAATACATTTGCAAAACTGAAAATTCTCTGCTTTGTTACCTTGAATTATCCTCTATTACCCCAACCGGTCATCTGAGCCTTATTCTGCTGCAGGGTTCTTCCTGTTCAAAAGGAGTTTGTTTTCCTTCCCACTGTCGCCAACGCACTTACTCATAGAGGGTCATATGATTGTGGGTGTTTTCTCTGTTGTATTATTGTATGGTCTAACTGACAATATAAAGCACCTTGAGGTGACTGTTGCTGTGAGTCGACGCTGTATAAATAAAATTTAATTGATTTGAATTACCTGAATTTTCTGCGTACCTCTTGTAGGAAAAATGTAAGAGGTACATTTTGCCAACATCTCTTTTTCCATTTGATGGTAGATTTCTGACTATATGACTGTTTTGTACGTGGAAAGAAAAGGCTCCATAAAGAGGCTCTTACGTTTTAATGTTGAGAGCAGTTTAAGAAAAAAAACTAGAACAGAGCCTCCTGTACATCACTTGTGTTTACCCTTACAGACAAAGAAAACACTCATACATTTGCCTTAAGAGAGCCAAAAACTGTTATGCTTTTTAGCAGTTTAAATCATTTAGGAGCTATAAATCAGGCAGAAAACTCAAATTTATGATGTGGTCACCACTAGAACAGAGTTTGCTAGAATCAAAACATTTCCAATCTTTGGCTACTGCCCAATGAGATGAGTTTTGCTTTCTGTCTAAGATCATTTTTTTCTTTAAGTGAAACCTCAAGCTGTGAGTGCTAATGGGCCCCAAAGGAGTGGTCTGACAGAGGACAAAGGGCCTTTGGGGGAGACGAGAGGGTTGATTGAGGCCTTGACAGAGAGCGTATTGGGCTTGTAAAACTTGTCTGGGGTTGATGCAGTCTCGCTTTGTTTCACAGGGGCTGATGTTAACTGCCGCAGCGAGGTGGAGGGTCCAAGCTTAGTCTGTTTCTCCTGGAGAAGAAGGCAGTCGGGGGTTTAAAGGCAGAAAGAGACAGCTCCAGAAGACACAGCTCTCGCAGCAGATGGGTTGGCTTTACAGTACGAGTGAGAGTTGTACTTTATGGATTTGACCCTATACATTCATGTGGTGATGCCATCCATATCACAGAGTTATTGTTGGCTTCACAATAGCCCTCATTTACTGACAGTGCACATGCACCAATTACACTGTAATCAGTTCTTTATTGACATTCAGGTACCTGAATATGCTTGTACGTTAAGAACATATGTAGAAGTGTCTTAAACCTTTTGTTTAAAGAAATTATGAAGGCATGGCTGTCTTTAAACACATCTTTAAAATCAATACTACTACTACTACTACTACTAATAGATGTATTGCATTTTGATCAGGATTTATAGTTTTCTAAAGTACCGTAAGCCCACAATATTCTCAGAATTACAGATAACTAAAAATAAATAAATTACACAGAAAGAATATGAACTACTACATGGAAAAGTGTAAGCTTTAAACTTTTAATCTAAACATATTTGACTATTCCTCATTGTATCTTATCTTAAAGTTACAGTGTGCAAAATCTCACAATTTTTAAAAGTAGTTGCAGTGAGCAACAACGTCCAGAGGTTGACTATGCAACATTGTCAACCTCTACGGATCACTTTTGATTGCAAGGCCGCTGCACAGGTTGCCAGGAGAGAGGCAATCTTACTCCAAACAGTCACAGACTGAGTGCAGTCATTTTCATACAGACCAGCAAAGGTTTTGCTAATAATTACCCTCTAATTTATTAACGCCTCCTGTCTTTCTTCTTTCTCTCCACGGCAGATGGCCCCCACTTCCTGAGCTTGGTTCTGCCGTTGGTTTCTTCCTGTTAAAAGGGAGTTTTTCCTTCCCACCGTCACCAAAGTGCTTGCTCCTTGGGAGTCATATGATTGTTGGGTTTTTCTCTGTATTATTGTAGGGTCTATGTTATGGATTGCTAACAAACTGCATCAATAAGTAAAACTTGACACGTCTCTTTGCAGTAGAAGAGTCAACTTAAATGCTCGCCCACCGGTTATATTGTTATGCAAAAACCAGGCTGCTGGCGCATAGCATCCTCTTGTTTAATTGCTCTTCTGCAGGAGTTTTTGAATTTGTTTCAAATCTATGAAGTTGGCTTGACTCCGAATGTAAGTAGCTAATGTAAATTTCTGTTTAATGTGAATTACTGTGTATGTAAATGGCTTAGCAACAGACGGCAACAGATTCGAAGTTTACGCTGATTTATCACAATTCATCACCATATTATCACAAAATGCATGTAATCGGCAGTATGACCTCATTCTACTCTAAGTTTTATTACCGTCTTGATAGACCACTTTGAAGACAGTAGCTGACTGCTTGTGATTCCAAACCTAGTCCCCAAATTTAAACTAACAACAATGCAAGCTTATTGTTGTCACAATAACTTTGATCTGCTACAATTCTTGCTTCAAATATGCTCTAAACAGGCACACACACCAGAACGTCGCTGTTCGGTCACTCAAGTTAGCTGACAGCTAGCCAGCTAGTTAGCGTCCCCTATCTTTCCACATTAATACTTAATGTTTACCCCAATACTGTTTATTGGTGAATTTAAAGCAGTGATCATGAAGGAAAAATTTTAAAGAATTAAATGGTTTTCATGTTTATTTACATGTTTATTTATTTTATGGGGATAGGTTAATTGGCAACACTATATTGCCCATAGGTGTGAATGTGAGATTGACTGTGAGTGTGAATGGTTGTCTGTCTATGTGTGTTAGCCCTGTGACACACTGGCGACCAGTCCAGGGTGTACCCCGCCTCTCGCCCCAAGACAGCTGGGATAGGCTCCAGCGCCCCCCGCGACCCTGAAAAGGATAAGCGGATACGAATGGATGGATGTTTATTTCCACTGTTTTTTAACATTGGCGTCTACTGGATAGACTGGAGTCCATTTGGACGCCTTTTTTCTCATTAAAGTGAGAAATGTTTTTATTGTTATCAGCTATTAACAGCTGAATCTAAGTAAGGTTAGCTTCATGCATTTGGCTGAAAAAGCAAGCATGGCAGATACATTTCAGACAGTTAGTCACTCCTGGAGCCAGAGTCAAATGCTGACCTTATGTTGGAAAATATACACTTTTATTGCCTAGGCTACTGCTGCCAGTATTAGTAATTTAAAACGGCTGCTTAGACAAGCAAGATGCCAGACATATTAATTGTTCATCGCAATTCATTTCCTTTTTCATATCATATTTGAAGGTACTCATTTTAAACTCAATTTCTAGATTTAATTTTAAAGTGAGCGTATATTTGAAAGAACAAAAATCAAACTCAATTTCACAGTTTCAGCATTTGACATATATTCCTTTGTCCTATTTTATTTGAACGACCTCTTGCACAGCCCTTTCACCTTTTGCAATACAGTTTGCATCTAAATTTTGTGAATTGGTACATTAACTTACATTCTTATATTATTCCTCCTTTATTAATGTAAAACAGGGGCAGATTCCTCTATTTTTTGGCACCACTGTACTCCTTTTTCTTATGTAAGTCTCATTAAGGCTTCTGGAAAAATGAGTTAATTTGTCACACAATACCTTATCCTTCTGGTCTTATCATCACTGTAAAGGGATTCAGGCAAATTAAACTCCCATCACTCCTCTGTCCACGTCTGTTACGAGTACCATTCCTCCATCGCTGTAAGTTCATAACCAGAACGTTTGGCCTTGAAGCATGAAGAACACAAGGTCCTGCAAGAGAGACTGAGCCTCTTTCCTTTTGGCCACTTTATCCTTTGCACAGATGGTTTTCTTCTGGGAAAAGGTGTTGAGTGAGAGCTGAAAAGGCTGGTTTATGGCATTAATCGAACCCAAGAATACTGAAGACCGTTCATGCTGTCCTTCCAAGAACCACTGGGGCCAAAGGTGCAATGAGCAACGCTACAGGAATGAATGTGAAGATAATGCGTTTTATTTTTCTGTCTTGAGACCTCAAATTCACAAGTTTTACATTTACAAAAACGAATAATAAAGAAGATTTGGCAGGTCTGCAGTATTGCACATGGTAAGTGAATTAGCAATGCAACAAGTGAACCTGGCAGTTAGCAATGCTCATTCACCACAACTTCTAAAAACTTGCCTCTTGTTTTTCACCTTTACTTGCTTTGCTTTTTCAACGTTAACTTGCTAATTTTCTTTGTTATTTGTCAGACTGTTGCAAGCACCAAACATTGGCGACAGTATATCGAGAGAAATACGAGATGATCAGCAAATGTGCTGCAATATCAAATTTGCAGATGATATGTTTTTTTTAATGCTTTCAGAGAATGGCCCTAGGGTGATCTACGCACTTGTCAAATGCATTGAGAGTTGAACGTCCTCTTTAGCCACAATACTTTTAATTGGGCGTGCTGTTGTTGTAGTGTGTAGCTCCCAGATGTAAATGGGTGTAACCAAGTGTGAAATTGGTGTTGCTGAGAAGGAACACATGCACGAAACACATTACAGTCACCTTTCCCAGGATAGGTGGATCCTGTCAATGTGTGGACAACTCCCACTGGGTAAGAGAACATGAGAGCTGTAAATCGCATCTAATGAAGTAATTGCTGAACCTTTGACACCAATCACAGAGCTTATCACCGTCCAGCAGATGTATAAATGGTCATTTTTGTGCTAGGGTGACATAAACAAGTGACAAACCACCCTTCTAATTGCCATTTGATAATGTTTGAACACAGTATCTCTTTCTTCTTAGCTTTGACACATGAGCTATAGGATTCCTGTCATCAAAATGAATAAATCTTTCATGATCTTTTCTGCCTCATGGACTGTGACAACCGCAGTTCTGGCTCCAGCTTGGGTCTTGCCGGCCCTCTCGTTAGCCTGTTTTGCTTTCTTAAAGAGATGTATGATGAGGATTTCCGTCGAAAGAGCAGCTGAATTTCTCCTTGAGTTCCAGACAGGTTCGGGCGACCTCCCACACCGTACGGTGTTGACACATTACGAACTAGCCGCGTAATTCTCCCATTTCCTTTGATTCTCACGCTTTCACCTCAAAATGTGTCTGTGTGTGCACGTATGAATACGCGCCCACTTAGCCCTTCACCCTCTATTCATCTATTTGGCATATTGAACTGTTTTTTTTTCTTTTGACTGCTTCCTTTTCACTGACATCTTCTCCATTACTGTTTCAGTCTTCTCTGCCATTTTGACTCCCCCAGAAATGTGGAGTTTTTTTGGCAAACACCTCCATTAGGATGTGCAATTACCAATGTTTTCATTTTTAAATATTGTCCCATTTTGGTCTGGATATAATTATAATTAGGATTTCCTTTTCCACTCGCCAGTAATAAGTCAAATTTGATGATTTCCTTTTTATATTTCAAGCAGGGCTGGAGGGCTTTTTCCAAGCACAGAGTTTGTGTCGCTGGATGCTTGGCACCGCAGCCATGGTGATGGATTTGAAACCTTTCTCAAAAACAACACAGCTTACCTTTAATCGTGACGGCCCACTTTACACATTAGCACAATCAACTTAATTGGGGAAATAGCTGAGCGAATGGTGACATCAAAGACGCAGGCAAGCAGCCAAACTCATGCAATTACCCGGCATCCATTGCTGCCTCTGGATGAGACTGTTTATCACGGTAGCTACAGTGGAAAATTTGAATCCCACACAATGTCCTTTAATAGACAAGAGAGGTCTTTGAGGCCTGCCGCCCTGCTTCACGGTGCCCGTTTGTCTTCTTTTATCATGTTATTTTCAGGGCTATAGAACTCAAAGATCTGACTCCATGAGACAGAATAACTGATGAGAGTGAAAATGCACTGTAGTCATATGCCACTTTGAAAGTTAAAGTGTGGACCTGCTCTTGTTTTTCAGGAAGTAGAGTTTAACCTTAAAGCAATATTACTTTTGGAGCCTCAAATGCCAGATTATAAAACTGACTCTTAGCAAGCTGTTGCCTGATGTTGTTCGTTTTTACCAAGTTTCTGGGCGCACACACACACAAACACACACACACAGTTTAGGTCCATTATTCATGCTGTTTTACTTGCCACCAGGTTTGGGGAAATATCTAACGATCTACTAAATGTTCTACTGTCTTCATCGGCTAATAATGTCCTTTTTATATTTGCTGGATATCGCTGCTGAACCTTGCCAAAGAGAAGTGTGCAAAAACCATAACAAGTAAAATTATGTATCTATGTATATATATTTTTTTTTTTTTTGAGGGGAGGGGGGGTATTAATTAGTTATTTAACCCATCTTTATTCTAAAGTAAAATTATTCCTTAATGCTATAGTCTGTGATAATATAATCAGGTTGGCAGCATAAAGCTGTATATAAAAGATAGAAGTTGCAATTATTGGTTTTGCATCATCATTTTGAATTAAACCACCAGTGGTATGTCAGAAATGTCGCTGTTGTTTAGGGAATTTTGTTTTAAAGTCTCCACTTTAGCATTTTGGCTCTTTCCATTAACCTGGAGGGGTTTGTCAGCTGACTAGCTAGTTTGGTTAGCAAAGCAACATCCTTAACCTGCTGTTAAATGGGATGCTAACTTTTACCAGCAAAAAACAAACAAACAAACAAACCAAGCTACAAAAAAAAAAGCTAAGCAGCCAAAAAAATAGTACTCCCAGTACAAACTGAATTGATCACTTAATTCACCCCCAACCATTCACAGCAGATGGCTGCCCCTCCTGAGCCTCGTCCTGGCAGTGGGTTCTTCCTGTTAAAATAAAGTTTTTCCTTCCCACTGTCACCAAGTTCTTGCCCACAGGGGGTCTTCTGATTATTACAAAGATAACAATCATGATTATCACAACAAGCTTTAATACCATTTACACACATGCCTTGTATTAAAAAAATTACCATTCGTATAAAGTCACATGAATGTGAATATTACCCATATGACCAAAATTGGTTTTAGCTTTGTAGGTTGTCACTTCCTCAAAAGCGGAACAATCTAAGCTAATCTGAGCTTTTCTTTAATCATGGACATTCCACGAAACTATTCCTAATGAAAACCTAACAAAAGGGGGTTACTTTAACTTTGAACACGTGCGTCCAGAAACAGCAAGTCTGGTAAGGCTTTTACTGCTAAAACTAGGAAAGTCACTCATCAATGGTCGTTACTTTTGTTTTTAAAATTCAACAAAGTGCAACTTAAAGAAATGTTCCCTGCTTTGTAGAGTCATGCACAAGAGCCAAATGTATGGAAGATATATGTGGAAGATTTTTTTATTATTAGTACACCACAACACAAGGGTTAGAAAAGATCTGAAAAACAGAACAAATCCATCTCCAGTCCGTCTTTCACTGATCCGTCATCACCACGAGCAGTGACCTTAGCAGAGGCTGCAGAGGTCAACACCACGCTGTCCATCTTTGTTACTAAGTTCATGAATAAACAGAGGCCAGTGTATGAGCGCACACGTCTGCTAGGGCGATTACACGCACGCAGAAACATACGCATGCATGCTCATACATCCTCGTGCCGATTCCACTGGCATAATTAGAAACATTTGGGATCATTTGCAAAGGGAACACAAGCGCTGATGGGATCCAGATGCACTACTGGGTTTCACTGAAAATACAGGAACCCTTATTTATGAGAGGCCTTTGCTGGCTCCTCACCCAGGGAAGTGTGTGTGTGTGTGATGCCCGGTTTGTTCATATACTAAATGAGTGTTTGGGAGCAGATCATCCGTATTCAGGTCATACTCAGTTTAATGGATTTTGTTTTTGTGAGAAAATGAAGGTTTTCATTTCTCAAAACTTTTCTTAAATTAAAAAAAGTAGCAGAAGTTAGTGGATTACAGAAATGCCCGATGAAGGAAAATATCCTGTTATATCAAGCGGTTTACTCCACTCATCTTCTTGATTTGATGTCACCAAAATGTTTGTTGTGGATTACCTGTGAGAAAAATAAAACAAAACCATAACCATTTATGAACTAAATCATAACACAAGACTCAGTACTGGCGATCTCGGGTTGCAAGACAAAGACAGTGTTGTTACATGTAGCACAATGCTTCCACCTTGTGGATAAGATATGAACACACACTTTAAGATCAGTGGGAGTTGATAGATCTCACAGTGTAAGAGATGGACAGTGTAAGGTATACATATTTAAAAAAAAAAAAAAAAGAAGAATTGTGTGCACAGCTTTTAATTTATTTTGGATGTTCTCTAATCCACATAGACCCAAAAGGATACATACACTCTCACTAATATTTGGGTAAATGTTCCTTCGCAAGCTGCACCTTGACTAAATGCTTTTGGTAACCAGCAACAAGCTTCTGGTAGAATTCAGGAGAGTTTTGGTCACTCTTCTTTTTTAAATTGGTTGGTTACCTGGCACGGACCCGGCTTTTATTTTTTAAAATTTTTAAAAGGGTTGAGTTTGGGGCTTTTAAAAGCCCATTCAAAAAGATCAGTGTTAGTCTGCCTCATCCATTCCAAAACTGATGTGTGTTTGGGATCATTGTCCTGGTGGAAAACCCAATTATGAGCAATTTTTTAACCATCCAGCTGTTGATTTGAGGAGAAATTGAAGAACACGTAAGTAGTCCCCTTCCTTCCTTATTTGATCCACTTTTTTATCTGCCAGTACCATTGCACCAAAACAGCCACAGAACATGGTGATCGAACCACCATGCTTGACGGCTGGCACACTGTTCTTATGTTTGAAGACCTCATCATTTATTCCTTAAACATACCTGTTGTCATTTTGACCAAATACCTCAGACTTTTAATCCTGTGAGGATTAGAAAAAATCCCAAATAAATTCAAACTTGTGCATCTAATTCTTGTTTCTTTTTTAATGACATTAAAGATGTATGCTGTTTAATAGTCCCACCCTGGAAACAGTGCAGCTCAAAGAAATTATTAAAAACCCAAATTTACCAAAACATTCATGCCCACAATGACTGTATGCAAACCTCTGTACCTTTAGGAGGTAAATACTAAAAAGATAATTAAAAAAAAAAAGAATTTTACAGAAATAACACACACAGTCTGGGTGTAACAACCTACATCATTAACATTATTATTTCTCACCTATACATGAGATATTGTGTCCAGAAGTAGCCGTACTGTGTCTCCAGCCTCTGCTCTTCTATCCTGTATTTATTTCTTTAAAAGACAAAGAAAATGATTAGTTAGCACAGCCTCTTACTTTAATAAAAGTTACATTCCCTCATGTCTTGGCATGTTATATAAGATGTTAGTGTTAGCAACATTATGCCACATTACAATGATTTGTATTAGGGTTAGTTATGTAAGAGCAGTGTTTATCCCTGTGGACTATCAAACACCATTAAACACACTTTGTAGTGTCTTTCTGACAGTGATAAAAAGTGACAATGTAATCAAATATGACAGAACTCCCACAGGCTTTTTATCACAGTGTTGCTGTCAAGTCACATCAACTGACGCTGTGGAACATTCCTGACCTTTCTACAGTGTTGGAGTCCATTTATGAGATCAGCTTAATGTTCCTGTCAACTGATCAAAACAGCTTTATCGGCCATTCTCCCTTCAGTCTCCGTCGCCACTTCCTGCTTTGTTCTGAAGCACACGGTTGCTTCAGATCATGCCGGCGCTGTGTAACAATGAGGTGACTCATGAGCCAGTGAACTGATCAATTGTAGGAAGAATCCCTGGTAACAGGCAGGAAAGTGGGTGAAATCGGTGCACGTAGTAATGTGTACGTGCATGTATGTGAGAGTGCATGTTTACCTGGTGGAGGACGACAGAGGGTCAGTTGGACTTCAGGTGGGGAGGTTTTGAAAAGCTTTAGTACCTTCTGCAGAATGAAAAGTTGGCAACAAACAAAAATGCATACAGATAATTGCAAGATTTTAATCATCCTCCATTAGCATTCATACAGCTATATAAAATCCATTGAATCAGAAGTCTATATCAAATTTGAATGGAAGCAAATGGAAGACCACTAACAAAACTAGCACACACAGATGATTACACTTAAATAGACGGTTCACACCAAATGAACAAATCTTCCCTCTCGCCTGCAGTGCTGTTTATCCTACAGATTGTTTTGTTGTGAGCTGTCCATGTTTGTAGATATCAGCAGTAAAACTGTCTGCCTCCTCTTGAATATAACAGAACTAAATTGTACTTTCCTTGTGCTGCTCAAAGCACAAAACAAAAGTACATTTGAAAAACTCAGCATTGATGTTTCTTTCCAGAAATCATGACCCAGTTAGTCAAAAAGATTTTGAAGTAAATCCCGATGAAAATCTACCACTACAGCCCCGAGGATGAATATGTATTTTGAGTTTGGGATAAACTGCCTACTTTAATTTAGCATCTGCACATACTGGATAGGACAGCTCCTTGAGCGACTGGCCGTTGATGGCCAGCAGGACATCTCCCTCCTGAATTCTGCCACTCTGCTGAGCAGGCTGACCCGGGAAAAGCTGCTTTATCCGGACGAGGCTCCCAAAATCTCGAGTTGGTGGGTCCAGCTCGCACATTAGGAAGCTGAAGCCCAGCCCATTCTCATTCTTGATCAGAGTGACTTCCTTGGTGTTGTCTTTGAGGTCGAGGATAGGGGTGGTAATGGGATAATGATGAGGTGAACCATTGGAAGGACAAAGGAGAAGAGGGAAGATAAAAGATTGTGTAGTAAAGACCTTCATTCAATAATGTCCCTGTTGCTTAAATGCTTACAAATACATTACACCCACTCCTGATAGTTCACTTATTCACCTGTGCCACCGTTTATTAGAGAATGAGTATGCCGATATTCAAAAGTTAATCTTTGTTTTCCCTCCTCTCTGGAAGGATTACGTGATAGGCCAGTTTGAATCGAGAAGCCGGGATCTCAAAGTGTATATGGAGGGACTGTGGGATGTTGGGGCGGGGGATGGGTGGATGGGTTTGTTGGTTGGTTGGTATGTATTTTGGAAGTTGCTGCTTGTGTAGTGATTAGAAGACAATAAACTGACATTGTTTGCTCTTCAGTCAAGTCAGAGTGATGTCTCCAAATTGAATTTATAATATATAATGTGTCTTTCTGGTATTTTTGGTTGACATTCTGAACTCCTTAATTAAAATTAAACTGTTTATTTCTTTGCAAATGAGCAACAAATGTGAAACTTGCAGATTCCGCAGGGGGATGAAATTATTATTTCCCCGTGCTGCATACGTATATATAAATGTATTAATTTCTAATCCTGAGCTGAGGTGTCGTACCATCAGTAACAAAGCTGTACTCGATGGGCCGATCAGATATCGTGTTTAAAGTAGTGCTCACAGATGAGGAGCTGTTGAGTCTTAGCTGGCTGGTGGATGAACTCAGGCTCAGATTGGATACAGTGCTGCTGGAGTCAGCAATAAGAGAGACCCTGGGTAGGTTCACTGACTCCCTCTCCACAATCAAGGACACTACCTATGATAGAAGAAAAGAGGACAAGATTTGGTAAGAATATGAGAGTAATGAAAGAAAAAAATGTAAATGAATGGCCACGGTGGAACAGAATTCACTTCGATATGCAGCAAAGAGATGAGACTGAAAACTGACAGGGTAAATCCATTTGGATTTCTACTAATGTGGCTCAGTCGCTGTGTTCGCTCATATCCAATCTTTAAGTGTCTTTGGAGTCACAACGAACACATGATGTACAGGGTGGGCCATTTATATGGATACACCTTAATAACATGGGAATGGTTGGTGATATTAAAGTCCTGTTTGTGGCACATTAGTATATGTGAGGGGGCAAACTCCTCAAGATGGGTGGTGACCATGGTGCTAATTTAGTGGTCGGCGATCTTGGATACAACTTTTGTTTTTTCAATAGGAAGAGGGCCATGTGACACATCAAACTTATTGGTAATGTCACACGAAAAACAATGGTGTGCTTTCTTTCAACGTAACTTTATTCTTTCATGAGTTATTTACACGTTTCTGAGCACTTATAAAATGTGTTCAATGTGCTGCCCATTGT
>VURO01018484.1:0-17614 GCA_015108175.1 Pelvicachromis taeniatus | reverse complement strand
GATATAATCTTTAAAAAAAAAAATAAAAAAAGCAATAAAAAAAAACAAAAAAAAAAAATGAAAAAAAATATGAAAATAAAAAGAAAAGAAGAAACAAAGGAAGAAAAAAGGGCTCAGGAGTAGTCCGAGAGCACAACAGAGCTGGACTTTTATGGGATGTGATCAGAACAGTCCCTGGAAGCTAAAAGGACCAAAATGTGTGCTGCTAGTCCCAGTGACAGACCCGAGGTTTTAACTGTGGAGCAAACAGCCTTTACACAACATTACGTTTGAATGCTGTGGCTGATCAGACTACTTTGTTCCCCACTGTTTGTGGTAGCATTAGTTACACACTGAAGTTTGTGTGCTTATTGTTTTAGACTTTTCTGGAGCCAGACGTCATTTTTGTATCCTTCATCTCTTTTGCCATATTGGGCTTTGCCATCTGACTTTCCTCTTCCTTTCCTTCCACAGTAAAGCTTGAACTTTTTTGTCTGAAAGAATGTATTTTAAATTGAATTACCTTGATGTTAAATTGTTAATTCAAAAATGCTGCCAGGGATTACTCTTGCCTAATATAAATGATGTCCCACCGGGAAAGAGCATTCTTAACTTTTTAAAATCAATCAGGTTATGAGCGACCCCTCTACGGTTAGGGATAGGGTTTTGGTTTAGTTAATATATACACCCTTTAATGGAATTTTTTTTCTCATTTGAAAATGATGGAAAAACAAAAAAGACCCTGCAATGCCAAAAGAGTGGACGAGACTCAGCAGTAGTTTTTTATAAAACAAACCCCAAAGCGAACTCTAAGCCTAACCCTAGATGTGTTGCTGGTGACCCAGCGGATGTTAAGAGGTTAAAGTAAATGCAGTATTACTCAAGGAGCACATGGTAACTGGCTAGTTTTTATAATAAAACAGTACAGGAAGTTCCAACACGTTCTCATCCCAACGCGTGACACACCGACGCTATGTGACAACCCTCGGTATGTTCGGAGGCATGAGAGCCGTTTGGAATGAATCTATACATGTAAATGTGTTTTATGTTCTGATCATGAATCACTTTGAAAACACTCTCTGATAGGGTTAGGGTTAGGGCTGGAATGAACGGACTCTAAGCACGTGTTTTCCACCGCGGGCGGCATTCTATTGGATGGAGAATCCGGAGCGTCTCCCTTCAGCGTCCTTTTGAGACGCCTAGGGCCTCGGGCCGTCACAAGTCGTCGGTATGTCACGCGCCGGGAACGAGAATGCTCTGTAAAGTTCATGTGATGGAATATGAGATCAGAGCTCCACATGCAGTGTGTGGCTAGACATCACTGTGGCCTAAGTAGGAGTAAAAACACTAACTGCTGTATTATATTGTCAATGTGCACTGTATGACTCAACACAGTCAACCACACTATCCAGTCTTTATTATTGAGTAATTATAATGACGTTGTCGTTTGCACGTCTTTCTGCTGTGTTTACTTTGCTGCAAAAGCTGAAGCCACAGAATTAGTTTGTTTATTTTGATATATTTTACATGTGAGGTTGTTTGGTTGTAGAAATGTTACTGCTGTAGTCTGAGGTGGTCACGTCCGTATTTGTGGATGTATATACACAAAGAAAATACACGTACCATATTTACATTTTATGAGTTTATACATTCCAGTGTTTATACACTCGTGGCCAACAACCAATCATTTTGCTTAATTTAAGCTGGTTGTTTTCTATTGTTTCATAAATACTGATCAGACTGAATTTGACCTTGAGAGTAATGTAAAGAATTCCTCATTCAACCATTACAGGAATATGTTAAAGTTTGAAACCACTGTGTGTGCATTTGTAGTCCTGTTCACCTGCTCACTTGCCTTTTATTCTGTATTCACCAGTGCTGCTGACTTTTACAGTTAATGGATGGTGCAGTGGTCACACACTCATGTAAGACATAAAAAACAATGGAAAAACACTACATGGTGAGAGGGGAGTGACATGCAAGTCACAGCTGAATATTGTGATTTTTTTCACGTTTGAAGTTTACATTGATTTTGTTTCATCCAGCCAATTACATCTGCCCTAATACGCATCAGTGGCCAAAAGCGTATACACACGTGTTTCTGTTTTTATTGGGTTACTGAGGTGCCGGATTTCCACTGTGGAACAGGAGTCTGACTTTTATTCACACATTCTACTCAAGACAGTCCTTAATGAAGGTTTTTCAGAATTTTTGGCATGAAGCGAAAAATATAACTGATTGTAGGTTACAATAAACATGATGAACCAGCCCACATGATTGTAATATATGATAGCTTAGTTTTATTGATGTATAAAAGAGAAATGTGTTAGCAGACTGTGTTATAGTCCAACAACGCTTACACTTAGGAAGGTTCTGGGAAATTGTTCGTGGTTTGGTCTTTTCTGTCACTAAAGGAACATTTCAGTTAGACAGTTATGTGCTTATAAATTTACACTGACCGTTAAATTTGTTCCATTTCTGTTTCAACGTGTCTGTTAACTCCAAACATAAATGTTCTTAATTGTTTTGTGGAAGAACTCGAGCTCATCCAGCACATTTGGAAGGAACTGGAATGCATAAGCCAAAACCTAAATATCAAATGCTATTGATATTGCTGAGAAAGTAAATCTCTTCAGTCAGACTGTGAAAAACATCAGCTGAGCAATGAGAAATGTGAGAGGGGAAGCTTTTACAGCTACACATTAATGCTCAAGTTCTTTATATCTTAAGCAGTGTAATGCCCACATTCTGATCATCTTCTGTGTATTTTTTGAAGATTTAAAACTTTGTTAGAGTTTAAGTTACGATTAACATTGTGTCCTCTGTATACACAGAGTTTAATTGTAAATGCAGAAATAGACATCCCAAATCATCGAGGTATGACATATAGAAATGTAACAGGCTAAACACGTTCCTGCACTATTTACTGTAAATTCAAAGGTTTTATTTGCAAGTCTTGCAACTTGGACGACCTTAAATATGTAAGTGTTGACTGGACTATGCTGGTGAAATAAATGTGGTTATACATGAAGTTATTTGTGTAAATAATAATAATAATGTGTGGTAATTATTAGTCAGGCCTTTGGCTGTCTCAGCTTGTTTATATTTCTGCAGGCCAACCATAGTGTTTAATAACAGTCTGCAATCCCTAAATGGCCCCTTTAAAGTGAGCGCAGGGAATGTACAGGTATGTGCCTTCATGTTCTTCTGGATCTGTAAAACCTAATGATCCTGGCTTATTTCAGATGCTTTACATTGTGGAGATGACACATAATACTTTAATCACATGTTGATTAAAGTACACACATTATTACACAATGTCATTTAACAGAATATGCACAGTGCAGATAAGTATCTCAACTGTGTGCTGAATTAGAATGGTTTTTACACTGGTGGTGCTGTTACTGAAACTGTGCCATGTACGGTGTTCTTTAGATCTGTGCATGAGGCAGCCAACTCCAAAAGATTACACAGTCGCTTCAGAAAGCATTGACAGTTTTGTTTTGTTGTTTAGAGACATCGTTTGGTTTAGGAGTGAAATTGATGGGTCAACACACTCGTTCGTAAATGAACACCTCATACGTAAGACTCGTGTGTGATTTCCCATCTATGTTGTTACATTGTTTATGTATATAAGAGAAATGAGGCTCGATATGAGATCAGGTTTATTTTGAAATGTGACTTAATCAGTGTTAAAGTAAAAATAAAACATAGCAAAATGTATAACATGGATGCGGTTTTTGTCTTCTGTAAAGCCAGTGCTGTGTATTGAATTGAATTGAATTATATCATGATAAAAACACATTACTATTAAATATATTATATTTAAAAATATATATTAAACATGACTACTGAACCACCTCCACATCCCTACTCTTTTTAAAAAAACATCTTCTTTTCCCACTTTGCACTGCTCAGCCTTCTCGCATTTTCCTCCCCCATTCCTCTCCCCCCTACTCTTTGAAGCTATAATAGTGCATTCCTTTGTGTCTCTGAGTGACTCCTACCCGGGGTAGCTGCTAGCTTGGTCAGTACTTTTTCTCATAATGATGGCACATTAAGCAGGGCAAGCATCCTCCTCCTCCCTGATCCTGCAGTGTGGGGGCAGAGGAGCCAGGAATTCAGAATTAAAGTCTGGCTTGGCTGTGACATTCTCAAGTAAAAACTAAGGTATCACGTACGTCTCGGTCACTTCAGCAGTCAGCTTGCACAGCTATTCTTTCACTGAAATATATACCATTAGAAAGTAGATGTAGCAAATTTTTCTGTCACCACATGAAGAAGACTTTTTTTTTTTAAATGAATTAAGCACCACAAACTAATTACATATCAACATTATGTTGAGTTGGTGCAAATATCAGAGGCAAATATATGAAATTAGGACAAAAATAATATACCAAAAACAAATAATTAAGCTGTCAGAACACTAGGAAAAAAAGGCATAAAATATTTGTTTACTTTAGCAGTTTCTCATGACATCATTTTTTTCATGCTCTACAGCTTGTCACACTTGCTCCACCCAGCAGATGTCCTCTGACTTGTTCCCAATTACCTGATTCATATATGCACAGACAAACCTCACCCGTTCTATTCTCCAATTAGTTACTGTATATTTTCACCTGCTGTCTTGCCTTTGTTCCTTGTCAGTTTGCCTCACACATGTGTATCATCTTACCTCCCGACTGCTCTTTTATCCTTTTTGCCCAGTTCCCAATTGTTCTCTTTTTCTGCCTGCTAACCTGCTTCCAGGCTTCTCTTTTCTATTTAAATGTACTAACTGACTAACCTGGATGTGTTTTCCTAATTCTGTCTTCACTTTCTGCCTTTTTCTTGCAATTTTTGCAAAATTTGGATCACGCAATTTGGCTAAATAGATGGTTTAAACCCTACCTTGGGATGAGCAGGCATCATTAGGCCCAGTGTCATATGCACATTTGCTGTCTGAGATGTTTTTGGCTGTGCTTCTTGATGAAACAAAACATAAGAATAAAAAATACATCTATTTTAGACTTGTTGTTTGAGGTCCAGGGGTTTGGTCCAGTCCTGTCGTAGAATTTCCAGACAGTAGAAAAGTATAGTTATAACATATTTGGTCTAACGACTTGCTTAGACCCGGCTTAAGTAGCTTATTGCCACCCAATCGATTCTGTTTTATTTTACTGCAGAAATCGAAATATTCAGTGTAGATATTTCTTAAATTTTACATTTTTTACATGTTTTTTCCTTTAGTGTTCTTTGTGACCTTTCATCGAATGACCCACACCAGTTCACGCAGTCCAAAAACATCAGCGGTAGGACCGATTAAAGCCAGTTGCATATAATTGTGCAGGTCCGTTGTAGTTTTACTGAAAACAGCTCGCTCCCTCCCAGATATGAACACAGGACCTGTGGGGGTGTCCTCTGATGTTTGGCACCAGAATTTTCTTTGGTCCAGTAGGATACAGAATCAGTCCTAGGTGTATTTGGCTTGTTTCCATCAAACAAATGGTAGTGTGGCTCTAGGGAGATGGAGGCAGGTTAACTTCTTGAAGTTTTTGCATTAAATGTTGGTAATGAGCTGGATCAGGTTCTATAAAAATGTGAGATACAGCATTTTCTTTCATAGAATAGTCAGTCTGTATTCTTCTGGCTCTTTGCTGGCCCTCTGACTGTTGCCAAGCCAAAAATGGGCATATGATCCTACAAGTTACTGAAGAGATTCTTGCATTCAAGAGGAAAATGTTAATTTTAGATTTTAAATGCTAGAACATTTGAATAAAACTTCTGTTGTGGCACTTTAGACTTCCAGTCTAAAGTGCCACAACAGAACAACAGAACAACAGAACAGGCCCTTCCAGTGCCCTGGAAAAAAAAAATCAGTTTTTACCTGATGAACCATTTGCTTGCACTGAATAAACCTGCTCCCAAGCAGACCCGACTTTATGGATATGCTGTTGGACGTGTGACAATCAATCCAACACCTCCTTCTAAGGACAAAGATTAAATGACTTCATTCAACCAGAGTAACTGATTGTGATTAATGCACCAATGGTAATTCAAAAGAACATTTAAGAGGAAATATTAATACATTATAATCTGGATACCCTTTTAGCATGCCCTGTTTACGCGCTCAAAAATCAACTGATTACTGTATACTGTGTGTATCTATAAATATGTTTCATGCATTTAAGTTAGTTCTGATAAAAAAAAAAACTTTCAGCCATAAAATGCAAAAAGTAAATCTTACTTTAATGTTAGTGAGTAGTTAAAAAAAAAACCCAACACTAACCCTAAACAGTGGTGATCTGGTGGATGTTACGAGGTTATTAGAACTGTTTACAATTTGTCAACCCTTGTGAACATATCTTTCAAACAATATGACATTTATTGACATTGTGCTAAACAAATAAACTTCATTATAGGCTCTCTCCCTGCCTGGTCCTCACAGAAGTGTGCATGGTGCTTCTTCCCACCCTCGCTCACCTCCTCCTCTATCCATCTGCCCCTCGCTCTCCCTGACTGGATGGCTGGCTGGCAAGTGACAAGACTGACAGACGAGGCCTGTTCTTGGGTTAGTATCATGTCGGTGGGGAGCGAAGCCTCCCGGCAGTGTCAGCCATCATGGTGCCAGCTCCAGGTCTAATGAGGGAGACTGCCGCCTCGGCATTCCCTCCCCAGTGTCAGGAATCGGCCGACAAATCAGCAGTGCATCACGGGCCCACCACAAATGATATGTTGACAAATGCAGATATTTCACTTTTAATTGACACTAAGAGACGGAGATGATCCGGCTGCCAGGGCTTCTGAGGAGACAAGGACAAGACAAGATGGGAGAGAGAGAGATGTGGAGGGGGAGAGAGAGAGAGAGAGCAGGAAGGATGGAGCAGGAGGGGGACTGTGTTAAAGAAAAGAAGATGTTGGAATAGGCCTTGGAAGATGTTTAATATTTGTGAGTGTGTCATTTTTTTTTATGGTTGAGGGGGAGAAGAAATCGGGGGAGTGGGGTGGGGTGTTGAGATTAGAGGTGTGTGTTTCTGAGACTTGTCAGCGCTGACAGCTGCTGTATTATATGGCAGCCTCACAGCCGACTGACTCCTCTAAACCCTGACAACATTGCCTATTCATTTAGCCAGGTGGGCTTTCTTTGCAAGCTCTCTATCTCAACTCTCTTTGACAAAAGCTGGATTAGATCTGCTATTCTGCTGCTCCTATTGTTTGCGTCTTCATTAATTTTTTGGAGGCTATTATCGCTTTAATAAGTGCATAATCCAAACACTACATATCAAGATGCTACAAATATTACATTCAGGATTTTGATGCAGATTTTATTAATGTGACATAAGCCTATATGGCCAGGCAGCGTGACACCACAGGGTAAAATGGACCACATTCACTATGCTGTGTATTCAACAACACTGCAAAGAAAATAAAGACTAATACTTACAGCAGGAAATATGCAGATTAAAATATATTACAGAAATAAACAAGAAAAACAAAACAAAGAAACCCACCAACCATTTCTGATTAGTAGATGACCTCCTGAGCTACAGTCGCCCTAGCTGCAGCGTTGTGTTGGAGCAGATTATAAACATCAGACATTTTCTTAGATTCATTTCTGAATCTAAAAATTTGGTTCCTTTTTCTACCTCATTTATGGTGGAAATATCTTCATTCACGTAAAGAAAAAAACCCAGCTGAACATATACTGGAGAACAATGCAGTGAGGCTGTATTGCTTTCAAATAATTATTAATGTTTTTTTGTTCAATATTAATTATCCCTGCTGAGTCATTGCACACACAGTCATGATTTACTCTTCTTTCCTCTTTTGTGTTTGCCTGGAATCAGAAGGGAGTCAGACTAATGAGTCAAAAACATGCCTGCCTGAAGCAGCCAGAAGAGAGGGTGGACAGCTGTTGTCTGGGATCCCAGCACTGTGTGTGTGTGTGTGTGTGTGTGTGTGTGTGTGTGTGTGTGTGTGTGTGTGTGTGTGTGTGTGTGTGTGTGTGTGTGTGTGTGTGTGTGTGTGTGTGTGTGTGTGTGTGTGTGTGTGTGTGTGTGCGTGTCTTTTTTATTCCTTAGTTTTCGTCTTGTCTTAATTATTTTTCCCCACCAGTTCCTCGCCACACTTATCCCTAATCAGTAAATCGACGCGTCTTTTTCCTTGCATAACTAATCAAGCTTTGCAACAATTTCCAGTGTTATAGTTTTCCCTCATGTTGCCATTGAGCTTTTCTTCTATGACTTCACATTTGCCTTTTTTGTGTTGTGGTAATGGTGTTGCATCCCTCCCCCCACTGCCCCAATTTTAACAACAGTCATACTCCTCTTGTACACTCTCCTTTTTACAAGTTTTTTAAGTTCTGGGAAGTAATTCGATTTAACAATGTGGCACACCCACCCATCGTAGGACGTTCAACACTAAGTGGGGCGGGGGGCATCTTCATACACCCCTGTTCATGCACCCTGCCTGGGATGGGGGTCTACAGGCAGTCTCTGGTATCAGGCATCATGTGCTTTATAAATCGTCACATACATTAATAATCTCCAAGGAAATTATGTAAAACTCTCTATAAGTGTTTTCTGTGAATATGTGATATATGTGATACCCATTGGACCTTATGTGGCATGATACCCTATCATTTAAGAAAGATTTTCCTCGGGGTTCTTCTTCAGCTTCCTCCCACAGTCCAGAGACATGCCTTTGAGGTTACTTGTCAGTTCTAAATTTATCATAAGTGTGAATGCAAGGAAGATAAAGTGCTTAAGTGCATGTGTGTGAAGAACTAAATGTAGCTTGTAGTCTAAAGTCTTCTGAGGTGCTTTAAATGCCAGCGCAGTTCTGTTCAGTTTCATTACACATCACACCCTGTAAGTGCTATTTCTCTTGTTAATAGGCAATATGTCCTTAAATGAAAATGCCCTTCATTTACAAACAATTTACTCTGAGAGAAAGGAGTGAGCCAGCACATTCGGATCAATTAAACCATGTTTTCTCAGTGTAAAAACCTCACACTTTCCTGGGTTCTGTAGCATTTTCCTATGGATAGTAATAGTAGTAGCCAAGAAATAATTTTATGCAGAGCCTTGGTATGATGTGCACACACTTAATTGCAGATACCACCAAGACAAAAGAGCTGGTTGTCGACTTCAGAAGGAGGAAGTCTGAGCTGCAGCCTGTCAGCATCAGCGGGGAGTGTTTGGAAAGGGTGTCCAGGTTCAAGTTCCTGGGTGTGCACATAGGCACAGACCTGGAGCTCAAACACCTCGGTGGTTTTAAAGAAGGCCCAACAGCGTCTCGGTTTTCTGAGAATCCTCAGAAAAATGCACCTGAAGAGGAAGCTGCTGATCGTCTTCTACCCTTACTCCGCTGAAAGTGTGCTGACATACTGCATCTGTGTATGGTTCTCCAGCTGCACCATAGCTGAAATCCTGAACTCTCTGGATGTCCCAGTAGTTAAAAGCCTCCCACGGATAGAAGAGTACTGACAGGTACTAGCAAGAGAATATATTTCTCACTTATGATCTTTCCTTTATTGCATTTAAAATCCAAATTGTAACCTAAAGTTGTTCCACGCACATACTTGGTTTCATCTTGTTTAAAGGGAGTTTTTTTTTTGTTTTTCTCCCTACCTATGCCAGGTTTTTGATCAAAGCTGTTCTGACTCTCGTATAGTTTACTCTACTGGTGCCTAGTGGGGTTTGACATGTGACCCTCCACTGTTCTGAAGTGTACAGAGAGCAGCTGACTGTATGCATGCGGAGCAGTTTGTTATTTCTGATTAATGCTTCGAGTAGGACTGTGTATACTGTATAAGTGAAGAAGTAAAATTTTATTGCAATTATTTATTTAATTATTGTTTTTTGGTGGAAAAATTGTTTTGTGAAGAGAAAAATCTTACTTGCTATATATGCTCACATCCTGGTCTTTATTTTATTAGTTTACCGTATCAGAGAAAAGGTCTTTGAGGAAGATCTGTCATACTTTTTCTTTCCATGTTGGACATTTGTATCACAATAAAAATATTTCTCTCTTGTATTTTACTTGTTCATGGCTAACAAATTTATCTGCAGGAGCAGCTTAGGTGAAGAAAAGTTTAGGTCAGATTAGGTTGCATACCTCTCAGGCTCAAATTAAACTTTTTGTTGCTAATGCGCAACCAAGTCCTGCAGTGGTACTTCTGAGTAAAAAAAACTCATAAAATATGTATGTGGGGTGATTCAATTCAATTCAATTCAATTTTATTTATATAGCGCCAAATTACAACAACAGTTGCCTCAAGGCGCTTTACATTGTAAGGTAGACCCTACAATAATACGTATAGTGAAAAGCCCAACAATCATATGACCCCCTATGAGCAAGCACTTTGGCAACAGTGGGAAGGAAAAACTCTTTTTTAACAGGAAGAAACCAGGCTCAGGGAGGGGCGGCCATCTGCTGCGACCGGTTGGGGTGAAAGAAGGAAGACAGGATAAAAGAGAGTGATCAGGTTGTTAGTTTTTAACTGTTGCAAATCGGCAACGCCTGCCTCGATTGGGTTTTTTAACCTAAGCGATTATGCTTAGGTTAAAAAACAGGACCTGTATTGTCACTGTTGTCATCTGTATTTTGCATGGCATGTGGTGGGATGGTTAACACTAGGGCTGGGTATCATCACTGATTTCTATAACTGATTCGATTCTGATTCACATGGCCCTGATTCAATTCAATTTTGACTCAGAGAGTCAAAAATATTATCATTCTGATCATTTATCAGTATGTGTGTGTATTTTTTTTTTTATATCTATGCATAAAAACAAAGCTGACAGTGTGAGACTTCATCAGAGATGTGAACATCACAGCTGATGCCTTTGTGTCAAAGTGACTGAGAATAAAATAGAAAAACATGAAGGAGATTTTCCTGGCCTGACTTTTTATAGCAGCCTTAAAAATATTCTTCAGTAGTTAAAAAACTGAAGAAAACCATGAATCAACACATGAACGTTACCTGATGCTGCTGAAGGGAAGCAGAGTAACGTTACAGGGGTTTGATTAGAGACACAGCTGAGAGTTTTGGAACTTGGCATCATTTGTAAAAGTTTAAATTGCTTCAGTATTGAAAAGCATGTGAAGAAGAACTTCACCTTCTGGTTTTACCAGCAGCTAGCCAACTGTGACTTATGCTTGCTGAATCTGTGATACTTGCCTCTGACCTCTGAATCAGTAGTGTTGTAGAGCAGTCTCTCTTACGGCCATTTTTATACGTAGTCACCTTCTTGCAAATGCTCAACAGTAAGTGGGCAACTTAACTTACATTCAGATATAAGGATTATTTTCAATACTTGGAGGAAAATCAGTTGCAGCCAATAACTGCCTGAAGTCTATAACCCATGAACATCATCAAACAGTGAATTTCCTCTCTTGGTTAAGAAATGCCAATTCACAACATCAAGCCAAGTCAGGAACACTCTTAAGGAAATAGATGTATCATCATTAACTCAATGCCTTGAATGACATTCATATAGAACTACAGAGGGTTGATAGTAAGATGCAAACACTCTACAAGACAGCTGGATAAGACTTTGACAGAAAACATTGAAACGAGGCTGCACAGATCTGGAAGAAACAAACAAAACTATTTTTAATTTTTTATGTATTGTCAGTCTTTAGTAAAAAAAAAATGATGCACTGCACATTACTCACTTTTCTTAAACGTAATGTATTGTCACATAGAAGTGACACAAGACACTGACAACAGTGATAACTTCTATGTTGTAATAATTTAGTAATGATTACTTTCTGAATTTCTTTAGTGGTCTCTTGAATCTTGTGGGAGGATTTTGTCCCCCTCTTCTTTGCAGTTCATTGAGGTTTGCAGACATTTGTTTCTAATTAGGACCCACCACTGGATTTCCATTAAGTTGAGGCCTGGACTTTAGCTGGGTCTTTGCAACACCTTGATTCTTTTCTTTTTCATTTGCTGGAGTGCATGGGATGTTATTCATGGAAGCAGTAAAAATTTACTTAGTTTTTCATATTGCTTTTCCATTTAAAATAAGAAATACATTATCTGTCCGTCTGTCTATTTATACAACAACACAAGTTTTTGGCTCTTATAACATACTTAGGAACAATTAAGCCATAATTGATCATTAAAATGTATTAATTATCTGTTGTGTTCCATTTAGACAGGAAACGCTGTTAAGATAAGATAAAGATGAGTATGAAATGCATGGACATTACTGTTACTGCATTTTTTTTTTTAAATTGTGAATCCTCACAATTGGACTCAGTGTTGCAGTTCCCAATTTTGAACAGAAGAGGGCAGACAAAACCTGGACTGATCGCTGATATGCAGTGGGAAAACATCCAAGTTTCAATGTGTTTATTTCACATCCTTGGGCTTTGCTCATCAGATCAGTTTGAATAACTAACCCTCCCAGCTTCCACAGCTCTCTCATGAATAAAGCTGTGGCCCTTAGTGGTGCCTGCACCATCTCTTGGAAACGCTAGGCTGCTCTCTGAAGCTAAATACACAGACACACATAAAAACCCAGAAAAATACACATGGCACGGGTAATAGTTGTGGATGACAACAGAAACATCATTAGATACCCAACTGTCAGCCACTTTCTTGGTTTCTAAATTGGATGAGTGGATGAGAGTGATACACCATAGCCAAATAATGACTCTGTTGCATATTGTCTGATATGTTAAGAAAGAAAGAAAAAAAAATGTTACACCCTGGTGTCTTCTCACCTTTAAGTGTCTACTGGATGTGAAGGCAGACAGACTTAAAGCACCCCAGGAATCAAGTGAAGTCTGGACTAAATCATATGACTGGTGGGGGCTGTTTTCTCATGGAAATACCAGTTTAAGATAGAAGTAAGTTTCTCACTGCAAGAGAGATTATTTACTCTGCTGATGAATTTGTGGTTAATTGTGAGTGTTGGTGAGTATAACTATGTGGGGGGAATGTTAATGTGTACCCCTGGGTAGGGCTGATAGAGAGGGAGACATCCCTCATTAAAGTAATTAGACCTGCAGGAGAGGATCCCCCGGCCCAGAATAGATACACATCACATACACATACACACTGAGGACCACTCACACTGAAGATATGCATGTATACACAACCTAAACGGCATGTTTCTTCACACACAACATAATCCTGCTATTATTTTAAACATATAGCTGGAGAAGAAGAATACACACCCAAGGCACAGCATCTAGGTTCATGCTGAAAGATATCTTATACATTTTCATTTATTGTCTTTGCTTTGTGATTGTGTCCCCTTGTTCCCAGATTTAAGTAACAGAAAGTAATGATGATAAAACTGTAAAAAATAATTTAAAAATCAGTTAATTACGTTATTAGTGACAAGGCAACAGATTTAGTCACAGATTTAGTCTCTTTACGTCACATGATGACAGTCCTACTGTTTAGTAACTTGGAAATTATAGCTCCTGAATTTGAGACCACCATTAGTAACCACTGTTTATTGTTACAGTGTTGTCCAATTGCCACAATCACAGTCATAATCATTTAATCTAAAATTTTAAAGACAGAAAGCAAGTTTTTAACCTTTTGTCTCGATGATCAGTGATGCTGCCAGTGTCACCAAACTCCATAGTAAAGCATCATAGGGATGTCAGTTTTATCAGGATTTATATGTTTCATTTGTTGTGCTGGTCAAAGCATCCATACATCCATAACTCATAACTTAAGATATACATTTTTTTGTTTTGTTTTGTTTTTTGTTTTTTATCTTTGTTGCAGTTAGTATGTAATGCATTCCATCATTTGTAATAGTTCATAGCACAAGAAACTTACTGTTTTGCTGGAAATTTCCAAATTGTATATACTTTCATAAACATACATATTTTGTTTTTACAAATTATACATATTTAAATATACATACATACATTAGATTTAAAATTTGCTTCCCTGAGTGTTGCCTAACGGCTACATGTCCAGGTACAGTCTACCCAGATGCTAATGACAAGCAATGACAATGCAAGTCTGCTCAGTAGAACACACCCCTTAAAGAAGGGTCATATTAATTTAGGCTTTGACTTCAATATATAAATAAAGAAATAAACAGCTGTTCTGTAGATGAATTGCAGAGGTGAGCTTGCTGAGGTGAACAGCAAAGATAATTAGTCAAGAGAAGCTGACAAAGGCTGATTGGCTGAGTGGCAGTCAGGGACAGAGAGGCCACGGTGAGGACACTTATATATTGTTCTGCAGGTAGTGGATTTTTGAGTGATTTCACATAGTGTGGATTGAATTGCCAGCTTAATTGTCATTAAGACATTCAGTTGTTTTACATTCACTGGTTAGATATCTAGTTATCAGTAACATAATTTTAGGATTCATAAAAAACAAAAAACCCTATCTGGTACTGAGGCGGTCCATCCTTCAAGCTCGGGTCCTCTACCAGAGGCCTGGGAGCTTGAGGGTCGTGCACAGTATCTTAGCTGTTCCTAGGACTGCGCTCTTCTAGACAAAGATCTTGAATGTCGTTCCTGGGATCTGCTGGAGCCACTCGCCTAGCACTGGAGAGTGAAGGTTACACTCCCAAGTGTAACCTTCACTCTCCACATCTTCTCGAGTTCTTCTCTGAGCCCTTGGTACTTCTCCAGCTTCCAGATGTTGCTGTCATTTCATATTGCTACATCTATCACTACAGCTGTCTTCTGTTTATCTACCACCACTATGTCCGGTTGGTTAACCATCATCATTTTGTCCGTCTGTATCTGGAAGTCCCACAGGATCTTAGCTCTGTCATTCTTGACCACCCTAGGGGGCATCTCCCATTTTGACCTCTGGATTTCCAGGCCATATTAGTCACAGATGTTTCTTTACACTATGCTGGCCACCTGGTTATGGCATTCCATGTCTGCCGTGCCTGCTAATGTCTTGCTTTCTGCTGTTATGTTCTGGATTGTCTCAGGGGCATCTTTGCACAGCCTACACATGGGGTCTTGCCTGGTGCGGTAGACGCCAACCTCTATTGATTTCGTGACAGCTTGTTCCTGTGCTGCCATGATTTGTGCCTCTGTGATTTGTCCAGCCACTGGTAGGACTCCTGGATGTCAGTCACTTCTTCTAATTGAAGGTAGTACACACAGTGCAGGGGCCTGTCCTTCCATAGTAGTTCTTCTCCTTGCTCCTCTACTTTCTCAGGGTTTTGCTACCTGAGTTATTCATTAAGTACACAGTCAGTTGTGTACAGTCTCAGGGTGTTGGATTTGGAATGAAACCCTCTATGCATGGTAAGGAGATTCCTTGCCGTGATGTCAGTGGCTTCTATCTCCTTGTTTGGCCAGTTTATTATTACAGTGAGGTATCTGATCCCCGGCAGGACATGTGTTCACTGCCCGGATCTTGTTTTTCCCATTCAGCTGACTCCTTAGGAGTTGCCTTACTTTCTGCAGGCATTTGGTGGTTGCAGCTTTCCTAGCAGCCTCTTCATGGTTTCCATTTGCCTGTGGGATTTCCAAGTACTTGTAGCTGTTCTCAATGTCTGCAATTTTCCCTTCCAGTAGTTCAGCCTGTTTGTGGCGTCCCGGGCCACTGTCTACCAGTAGCTAGTGTGTCGCCCCTATGGTGTTTCTGCCAATTCCTTTCTGAGTCCTGCTCATGCATTGAACCATGTACCTGCTCAACTTAGCTGCTATGATATATAACAGTAGCTTCCATATGGTACTGAGGCAGGTTATTGGGCGGTAGTTGGCTAGGACCGGTTCCTTCTGAAGATCCTTGGGTATGAGGACTGTTCGGCCTCCAGTTTGCCATTACGGAGGTTTCTCATCTACTGGCAGTTGGTATATTTGTGCTGACAGATGCTCATGGAGTGCAGTCAGCTTCTTTAGCTAGCAGGTGTGAATTGCTCTGTATTCTTCCAGCATTGCTCCATGTCTAACTTTGATTCCCTGCCACTGAGAGCACAACTTGGATGTTTCAGTGGAGTTAAGAAGGCAACTGGCCAAGGCTGAGAGTCATGGCTTGGAAGTTTCCAAGGCCTGAGGTGTGGGCAGCTTGTTGTACTTCTTAGGCACCCCTTTCTTCATCACACCTTCCTGCAGCCCAGATAGTTTTGCTTCCCTTAGCACTGTCTTGATCTTGGTCTCCAGTCTCCGGAGGGTACTGCTCCATTCATCTTGTTGCCAAGCATCTCAAGGGTCGCTGCTGTTGTGGTGTAAATCAGACAGTTGGTTTTGTTAATGGTCGCAGTAGGGATTGTCTGTAATACTATATTCATCTTCTAGTAGACCTTCAGAGGTCTACTAGTAGTAGTAGTTCAGGTAGTCCTGGAAATCGGTGAGTAACATGTGGCCATGGAGGGTCCAAGTTTCTAGTTTCGCCATGATTCTATCTCTCAGCTGTTCTCACATTCAGTGCACCTTCAGTTGCACTTGGGGCATGGTATCCAATCTCTGATGGTGGTTGATGATATCTCCCCCCTTACCTGATGTCCTGGTTACCCCTGCTGTAGCATTTGCGTTATACATCATTGATCATCATTCCAAATCCAAAACACTGAGCTGCAATTTTTATTGCTGTCACTCTGGATGTTGGTTATTGTTTTTGAGAGGATGGGCTCATGCTTATGGGATCATGCGCTGCACTCCAGCAAAAACTATCCTAGCTTGCTCAACAAAGGTAATGTTTAATATACAAACATCAAAGAGTAGGAGTAGTGAGAAACACATGGTACAGTTCTAGTTGGTCTACACTGTGTTCTTGTTACCTGATGTATAACTGTGCTTTTAGGCTGATTAAGGGAAGTCACCAAAATCTATTTGACAAAGTTAGGCAAAGATAACCATGATGGCAAAAAGCAGTCCAAAACAAATTAATGAATCATTTTTGAGTTGAACTGCAATGCCATGGTTTTACTTGATAAAGCAATTCCTTGAGATTCAACTGTTGGAAAAAAAGAGTCCAAATGTGCCAAATTTTCCAAACATTGCGTAATTTTAGACAAGCAGAAGACTTTAGAAATAACATATGAAAAAGGGACAGACAGACAGGCTGGTGGGGATGGCAAGCCAGAATAGAAGCTTGTTTAATTAAGCCAGGGCTCAAAGCGCCACTATATACCAGCTTCTCAAATCAGCTTGGCTTTCTATTCTTTTTTCTTATATGTTATTCTTCAACTGTAATAAAGTGCTGAGGAAAAAGTATTTGTCCCCTTCCTGATTTATTTTATTTATTTTTTGCATATTTGTCACACGTACATGTTTCAGATAATCAAACACATTTGAATATTAGACAGGTTTTAAATGAGAATTTCATTTTACATCATTTTACATCAAATTCATGGTTACATCAATTTTATGGCAAGTTGTCCAGGTCCTAAAGCAGCTAAGCTTTGAACAACCCAAATTAACCCACAGTTAGAGACTAGGGCTGGGACAACGCGTCAACGTAATCGATTACGTCGACGTAAAAAATTTGCGTTGATGCGTCGTCACTTTCAAAAAAACACATGGCGGCAGCTAGTAGCGGTAACATGTCGACTTAAACCACGCCCCCCCGAACACGCAGTTCTACACTATGGGGATATTTTAACCGAAAAGGAAGTGATTCAGTCTTTGCCGGCTTTGTAAGGTGGAAATGGCCGATCATAAAACGACCGTAAGTTTTCAACTTTTTTACTAACGCTGG
>VURO01018483.1:0-23998 GCA_015108175.1 Pelvicachromis taeniatus | reverse complement strand
AGATCTAGAGCAGGGGTCACCAACCTTTTTGAAAGTGAGAGTTACTTCTTGGGTACCGATTAATGTGAAGGGCTACCAGTTTGACACACACTTCTGAAATAACAAATTTCCTAAATTTAACTTTAATTATATGTTATCATTAATAATTAATGATATTCGTCTATTTAAAGACACTGATTATGGCAACTGTTTCCGTGGAGACCAGCTAGCGCTGATCTAATATTTAATAAACATTTTTTTATATATTATCTCTAACAAATTGACACCAATGCAATTGTGATTTAAAAAAAATAGCAACAAAAAATAAAAATAGATGCAGCTTACTGGTAAGTTGTTACAGTGAGCTATTTTTAGAACAGGCCCGCGGGCTACTCATGTGGTCCTTGCGGGCCCGCGGGCACCATGTTGGTGACCCCTGCTCTAAATCATTCTTGATGTTGCACTTTGACTGTTGCATGTCTGTTTTTCACCCCAACGCTGTCCAGAATGTTCCAGTTTTAAAATCTATATCTTCACAATGTAAATAGTATGGTGAGAGAAATGTGTTATGCAGACATCTGTTCTGTTCTGCTAGTTTTGTAGTAAATCAGATTTATAGTGGGTGGTAGTACCAAAAGTTTTGGGTTTTTTGCAATATGTGGGAAATATCCATCTCCACCTCATTCAAAGTTATGCCAAAAACCATGGCTATGGTGGGTCATAACTTGGCCTTACAACAGTGGAATTTAGTCCTGTGGGTGGTCAGAGGAATGTGCTGCTTGGCCTGATTTTATATACTGTACTTATGTGATAATGAGGTTTTTCATTGAGCATCTGTGATGAACTGTTTTTTTTTTTGTTTTTTTTTTACTTGCGAGTCTTTTGTTTCTACATCTCTCTAGGAAATTCAAAAGTAGCTGACAGGCCCTCTTTTGAATATCCCAAAAAGGTTTAGAAGTGTGGAAAGAAATAGGAAGTTGCTCTCTATTTCCCCTCCCATTAAACATCTCTATTTTTCCTTTCTACTGAAAAGTGATGGAGCCACTGCTGTCGTCTCTAAGCACAACCTGTCATTGTGGTCCACATTTTCCCAAGGATTACTGTCACTGGCCTCTTCCTTTTGGCCAATCACAGTGTCACTCACGCTGCACTTGATTACAGTGGCTGGCAGGTCAATGTGAATGTAATCGCTATTCGCTTTCTAATCCTTATTCTCATATTTGGGAGAAGCAGAGGCCAGTGGATCTTCTCACCACCCATCACTCCTCTCAACTCTTCTCACTTTCTTTCATTTCTGTCTGTTCTCTCTCCCATGCCGGTCAGCCGCACAACGGCTCCATTCTCCTCCCTGTCCTTCTCCCAGTAAAATGCTTGGATAGGCCATTAAGTGCTTTAATGATGCACAGAAGCGTGAATGATTTCAAAGGGAAGCAATGTCACCTCTGAGACTTGTGAATGGGTTTAATCACAGATTTAAAGTATTATAATCTCTCTGATGACAATATTAAAGTTGAATCGAAGGTAAACTGTATTCTCACATAAAACTCTTAGTGGGATCAAAAGCATGTAGGCGTGGGAGTAAAAATAAATGTATTATCAGAGCTTTGATCTCTTTCCAGGGTCCCCATTTCTGTGACTGCACAGTGACAACAAACAGTTTGTGTCAATCTAATGTTCTAAGCCACAATATAACCCTTCAATAAAATGTCTCTTAGCAATGTTGGGAATATTTTTTTTATTTTGCTGTGTTATTCAAATATTCATTAATTTCTGATACCATAAAAACTGACGATATTACATAAGAACAATTTCAGACACGACGTTTGCTTGACGTTGTTTCAAAGTCCACAGTCTATCAAGATTATCAGTCTCACTTGTTCCTGGAATGTATATTTCCAGTTTCAGGGCAAAATGCAAACATGTGTGGGCTTTTGTATACCTGTGTAACCTTGCTTTGGAGCAATTTTTGCCATCAGGAACCCTGGATCTTACCCTTGTCTCATGCATTATTGACCAGTGTGAGGTAATGTCCAAGCACACATCCTGGTTTGAGGTGGAACCCATGAATGTCTTTATCCTCTCTGCTCATACACAACAATCCTTTGCCCTGTTCTCCCGGCATCTTTTGTTAAACTGGGACTTAAAGACAAAACATCCATCCAGTTCTGCAGGTAAGCAATCCTGAGGCCACTTGTTGTCATGTCACCACTGTCATATTTATCAAACCAACCTGTTATCTGATGCTGATGCGACATAATGCAATCAGCAAATCCAATAAATTGACACCTCCTGATCTTACTGTAATAAAACAATCTTATGTTATTATTTAAAATAAATAAATAAAAGATTCTTTACATATCACTTCATGGCTTTTAAAATCTGACCTTCTACTATGTACTTTATCAGTTAGTTACTTTTTCAAAACATGACACACAACCTGAATACGTAATAAAGCAATAGACCTTTCAGTCCAATTCTATTTTTTTCTACATATTTCACGATATAAAATTGCATCTTTTTAAAAATTGTGTTATTAGTTTTAATCTTTTAACTTTATTCACTTTGCATCAAGCAAAAATTTAATTATATGCAACAGTCTTTGACTGGAAGAACTTTGTTTAACATTCAAACCTATTTTCTGCATATTCCAGCAAATAAAATAACATAATTTTTTATGTTTAAAGTCACTATTTCAAATAGATGCAAATAGATCAGGATGGCTTGGCTAGGTGCTTGCAGTCCTACTCTCTCCATCACACCATATTGCTGATCTACACACAGACACTCTCACAAACAAAATCACAGTTTAGTAACGCAGCATGCTTACGGGAAAGTAACAGTAATCTAATTACTTTTTTGGAATAGTAATCCCTTACTTTACTTGTTACTTGAAAAACAATAATATAGTAATCGGATTACTGCCCATCGCTGGTCAGAGAATGATTTAGTGATGGTCACATCTTTGACACTTTGCAACCAAAACAAATTGTCAACAATCACATTTCATCAGAAATGTTAGCTGGACTAACTGGATTAGGAAAACTTGCCACAGGGCAGCGCTGTTAAGTAGAGGATTAGTGAGAAAATGCACAATAAACTCACCATAGTTAAGTATGGACGAAAGGTGGGAGTGATTCAATCACAATCGTTTATTTCAAAGCTGGTAGGACTGCCTTAAAAGAAATAAAGGATACCATGAAACAGCATAAGAGAACATCGCCAATGAAGCCTCAGCACTTATTTAATGTGATTCAGACTTCTGACAAGAAACAGTTTTTTCTGTCTTCAATCTAAAGATTAAATTGTGTTTTTTTCTATGCAACTTGCCTCAAATTTGGCTTTTTTACTTTAGTGGGATGAAAAATATAAATGTTTGTCCTTAATATTTTAAATATTAAACTATTTTTTTTCTTTTGGTGAGAGAAATAAATCAGTGACCTCTGTGTCATGCAACCAAAACCAGACCCTAAGATTAATTTTATTTATATTTATTATTTGATTGTCTAAAAAAGTAAAAGATTTAAAAAAAAAAAATAAGGAAGAAATAATCGGTTTGTTAGAGATGATCAGTGTGTTTGAACTCTCATGTTGGAGGTAATATTAGAATATTAGGTCAGCTCACTCACTCAGGCATGCATTACACTGACAGATAAGCTCTCCTGTCTCAGATTTGACATGTTGGAACTTTACCTTATCTTTATATTCTGAGTTCAAGTACAAGCATCTTTACATCTGCACATCCACAGAGCTACGGGTGGAGCCTCTGAGACATTTAAGAGTTCAGGAGGTGAAGAGGTACACATCCACAGTGATTAGCCTGTCAGCTTCTTTCTTTACTTTAAGGACCAACAAGTGCACCTTTCGAGTGTAACCCCTCACAGCCTACGGCAGACAGGGCTGACCATTCTCCATAACACAGGCGTTGTGAAGTACTCAGCCTGTAGGAAAAGTCTGTGTTACCAAATATAGCTTCCTCCAGTGGCTCCAAATAACCTCCTAAACTGCCTATATATAAATATGCTTGATATCTATACACTTTTGATGTAATGGTGCACATACACATTATGTGTATTGTTCTGTTTGTTGTCAGGGATATTTTTTATAGGAACTGATTCAAAAGTTGTTCTAAAAGTTGTTTCCAGCTTTCCAAGAACATTCTGGCGAGCTTACGGCAAGCAGGTTTGGGTAAAGCTTCAAGGAGGAAAAAACAGTTGTCTGTGCAATTAAAAACATGGAGGTATAAACATCTTATTTTCTTTTTAAATCAGAATTTAGATAAGTTTTAAAATCCCGCATGTAACAGAGAGACAGAGGGTTTTTGAAACAGTGATTTTAAAAACTATTTTCTTTATGAAAAAGAAACATTATTCTTATTTCTATTATTAATCTTATCCTTGACAAGGTGAAAATCTGAAAAGTTTTAAATCATTAATTATCATCCGTAACCCTAAAAATTCTTTATCAGCGGTGTATATATACACTGTATGAAACACACTGGTGTCACACTATTTCAGCTGACATCACACTTTGATGGGCATTAATGAGCTGTGCCATCTGTGTTATATAGTGAATGTATGAAGGGTTACATGTGAAAGAGGGGAAGCCCGAGCATTATGGGAAGAAGACGCAGCACTAACAACAAACAGCCATAATGACAGGGGACTCCACCTTAAGCTAATCTCAGTGTGTAAATTTGAAACAACAAATTTATTGTTAGAGGGAGCAGTTTATGCTCTGTCACCTTCTCTCCTTTGGGTATTTAACTGCGTGTGTGTCCATTCACAATGCAGTCACTGAGAAAAAAAGCTTATAGTTATAATCCCACCAATGTCCTCTGTCAGTGTCTTTATTGTTAGCTGAACCTTTTATTTACTATAAGTAAAAATGGGCTTTACACTGCTTTACCTACTCTTGGTATTTACAAATTATCCAGGTGTACTTTACGCAAAATTTACAGTGACATGTCTTGTGTTGAAGACAAAAAGTAAAAATAAAATCAGGATGGCAGTGAGATCCCACGTGTTTCCGAAACTCCTCTGATGTGAATTATTTCTGTACCGTAGCAGTGAACAGAGAGAACCTTATTTTAGGAATTTCCAGGACGTGACTTTTGTTAATTTTATGGAAAATTTAAAACTGTTAAATAACACACATGGGTACAGTTCTCTACGCCCAATTATGGTGGAAGAAAAAACATAATCATTGTGAGTTTAATGAAATGGACTATTTTTAGGATGCAAACTACCCATGTCATCCTTTTGTAAGCACTGTAACCCATGACTACCTCCTACCAGCTATCCATTGCTCCTGTTGAGATCTTTTTTCCTCCAATATTTCACTGGCATCTCCTGGTTGGAGGACACTCAGCAAAAATCTCTATGTTAAAATAATGCCTTCTGTTCAGGTTAGTGTTTGCATGGCAATGTTGAGTACCAACTACATGAAGGACTTCTCTGGAATTGGACTTCTGTTGGAAACTATGTAGAGCCTACAAAGCAACCTATGTAAGTGGCTAATGTCCTTGTTTGCAGTTCATTATGTGTTAATTACTGTGTGGTTGTGTTCTGGTGTTTTACATGAGGTGCCAGCCAACAGGAACAAATCATATGCTGGGACTTTTTCACCCAGCTCTTTGTTGTGTTCAGTTTTTTTCAAACATATTTTCCACTCAGGTTTTTCCACTTCTTTGTAAGTTCCCTAACATCCATTCTAATAGTAACAGCAGTCTTACTCCAAGAATTTGCTGAAAGTCCTTATATTGATGCTATGATTGTTATTGTCTCAATGACAACAAATTTCAAACCCGAGGCAAAAAAGGAGGAATCAACTGTGCTTGACAGGAAATCGCACAGTTATGTCATAGGTTATGGCGTAAATGCTCATGTAACACAACTAGATTCAAGAGGACCGTCTTCAGCATAGCAGCTGTTAAAGTCTGCCACAAGCTCCCTGGGTTTCTGCCATGACAGGCAATCACCACCCTGTGCTCACAGATGCTTGCAGCTCCTTTCACAAAGAAGGTTTTGAATGGCATCCCTTCTGATGCCATGCCTCCAGCTTCCCTCTCTAACAAAAGGAAAAAGTTCACCAAGAGTTGAATTTCGAGGTATAAGAAGGATGATTAAAATGAATCAGGCAGCCTCCAATTATTTCTGATCCAATTTACAATCAGTTGATGATCACTCAACGCTCCATACAGGGTTTCCATGTATATGGCTGTTATTCCAGTCCCTAAATGGAGAGAGCAAGTGTATTTCCACAGTTCCCATTGTGAACTTTCCAGTGGTCTAGTTATGTATGTATATGTACAGTGTTGTGCCAAGCAGCATGTTTCCAAAACTAGTACAATATGATCAAGCTGCAGGGAGTCTGAATATTCCTCAATTTCTGGCTTAATGTCCTAAAGGTCATTCCTTATTTTTCAACAGCCATGTGCAAAGGTCAATATGGGCTAACAGCTAGCCATGAAATTAGCATAAATTCTCCTTGTTCTGCAGTAGCCCAAAACACAACACCTTCTTCCTATATTTGATTTTTTTTGCTCCTGCCCCAGACACATCCGGCCCGAAAGGTAAACTGAACGTTCTCACTGGGTTTATAATAATGCATTTTGGTTCACTTGGCGTTTACTTGTGTTTTTCTCTTTGTGAGAAAAATCAAACCACAGGACGAAGCTACAAGTTAACAGACTCATCAACTGATTCTGACCAGAGGAAATGACCTATAGGTGGAAAAATATCCTAACTGTCCAACCATTCTTGGTTGCAATGCCATTGCAATCTCATTCTTATAAATTCTGGTAAACCTAAATCATTCTGGTTTTCACTTTTAAACATGAATCACTGTAGATTAGGCCTGGAGACCAGTCATCAATCTCCTGCTACTCTCTGATGGTAGGGAAGGATGTGCATTCACCTTAAAGTAAAGTACCTTTCCCACCCCATCCCACTAAAAACACACTGAAAAACTGTAGCTTTTACTTTTAAGTTTGATGATTTACCTTTGGGGTTTGCATCACACTTTATACAGTTTCATTACCACTTCCCAAGTAGTTTGCAAGTGTTTGCAGAAAGGTTGGCATCTTCCACGCAAAGTATTGGCGACTACAGCAACCTGCTATCAAAGTAATCACAAAGAGAGTTTAGTTGCTGTACCATTTACGTTTTTCACACTAGTGACTGCCAGTAGCCTCCTAACCTTTTTGTACTCAATTAAGTAACATGTGTTTTGTTCTGACTTATCTTATTGTTGCAGCTCACTGATCTAACTTTTTCCTATCTTTAATCTATACATAAAATGTAAATGTCAAACAATATCTATCTATAAGTACATTCCAGCTCTATGTATGGTGTTGTATAGCGTGGAAGGCCCAATTTATGAACTGGCATTAGGGTTTATTAAACTATTGCCGCTGCAAGCCTGCTTTGATACAAGATCAAGATAGAACATTCCAGTCTTTGATGTCAGTTTACCCCAACAATACTATATGGGGAGGGAGGGGAAAACAAGTCCGATGTAATTATGGGAGAACTCATTTCTCCTGGCTTCCTGTTATTGAGAACATGCTGCAAATAAGCTGAAGGCACGGTATCAGCAACATTAACAATGTTTCCTCTGACTGGGCAACTGCCTCTTTGATGTGCTGAGAAAAAGTCACGCACACACACACTGCAAGGGATAAAGAGAGAAAGTGAGGTGGGTGGAGATAGTGAACAAAACGTGACAATGCGGACACAAAGGAGTCACGAATTCATGTGAATGAGATCTGAGAGGAGTATGAATGGCAATGAAGCATTGCTAAAATGTATTTGGTCTTCACTGACAAAGGTGACAGTGCAAAAAGCAATTTTATGCAAAATGCCAAATATAAAATAATCAGTTCCCAGTTTACCCTAGATTTAATGTCAAATTTTAGATGCTAGTGGTCAAGACTAGGAATTTATTGAAATAGCTTACCATACTTTTTGCTGCTATCCATGCCAGTTAGCATCATATTAGATGGTTTATCTAATTATTAATATAAATAGTATATATAGCTACTGTGCTCAAACATGACTGTTTCAACTCCTGGCCTGCACACACACTGCCTTTCATTTGGGCCCAGGTTCACATTAGTTCACTCAGCTGGGCTCAGGTACGGTAAGTAGCGATTGCAGTCAAACTGTACTTTGGAGGCCAGACATGCTTGGGCTCAGTGTGGCTAGCATAATGTGAGTACACCCTATGCAGCCTGTCATTCACCCAGGTTACAGCCCCAGCGGTTGTGCAAAAAAGTTGTGCAAAAGCAACATCTCAAATTGGTGAGTTCTTCAGAATTGTATATCTAGGAAATGAATGACTGCGCGTAAGTTGTGTCATAATCAATTGCCATGTGACCACATTTATTTCTGCCCCAACGTGTAAATCGACTAGCACACTCTTTCTTGCTCTCTTCCTCAAAGCAAATTGAACTAAACAGAAATTATCTGAGAAACAAAGTGAGAAAAGTCCCTGTTACTTAAAAAAAAATAAAAAAAAATACGCTGTTCATGTAAGAACCACTGGCAGGGCTATTTGGCTGAATACTACAGAGTAACAGCTCTAAACTGTGAACCAACCAAAAACATGTAACCACTAGTCCTGTCAGCTAACTGAGGAAACTGGGTACAAATACAACCATTAGTCATTTCCCGCTGCCATATGTGTTCTAGATATGCATACATACATATGACACTTTTGTAGAGCCCTAGTTCATTCAATCTTCATGTTATTTATATAGCACCAAATCACAAGAACAGTTGCCTTAAGGTGCTTTTCATCTAGGACTAATAATTGCAAAGATACAGTTTAAGGGCATTACACTCTCTTATACTGTTAAACTAGATGAGATGTTATTGCACAGTTTTATTTTTATTTTGTTTAACATAGCCAGTCACATCAGAAACTCTCCATAGTCAATAACAATTCAACCAAAGTAAGTTTAGCCTCAAACATGCACATACAGCTGGTACTCTGTGATGGAGGACTTACATGGAAAATGATAGATTCCATAAAAAAAATTAGGGAAAAAATAAAAGGAAAATGCGTCTCAAAATATTTATATTTAATCCTAAATTGATATGTTTGCATATAACGTTTCCTCCGAACTTGTGGTTTGCCGCTCCTCCCTGGATCGAATCTGAGCCGAGTGCTGTAGTGGCATGCGAGCTGTAATTTTAATGCAAACACAATTATAAAAGTGGGATCCTCCACTATCATTAGTGGCGAGAGTCTCAAAGACTGCAACCGCAACACAGTATGTAGCTGACATTACATTGCTCCAGAATGAATGGCAGTGGTAGAATACTATGATCAGAGAGTTTGGGGGAAAGTTTGGAGATGATTTCAAAAACCAATCACGCCAACATCCTGAAAATCACAGAAAGAACGAGCAAGAGAAATTAAAGGAGAATGCAAGACAAATTTGAAACCCTAAACTTGCCAAATTAAACAAACCAAGTTTAAGAAAACATGAGTGCAGTTTGTGTTGCTGCTAGGCTTGATCTTTGCTAAACTGAAGCATCTACAGGCATAACAGACATTGTTATCATTTTTATGCTAAGGCAACAAGAAACCTCAAAGCAGGATACACCTCTAATCAAGGTCTGGGGCAGGTAGAGACAACACCATTTAATAAGTAAATTCAAATTATTTCATATGTACTTTTACAGCTTCCAAATAACTTGTGTCAGTGTTTGCTTGCGGATTTCAAATGTGTTTTCCTTCTCACGAAGACTGACTCATGGATGTTGAAAATCTTGTTCTTGTTAGTGAAGCTACGTCTTTATGACTCGGGGTGTTGTTTCTAGTTTCATCATCATGCTGCAGAATGACTGTCCTGCTGCTCTAAGGCCTTTTTTTTTTTGCTGGTATGATTGAAAAAAAAAAAATCTAAACTCTATCATCTATGATTATATGTGGGACCGTTTTCCATACTTTAAAGTGTAACTCTGGGAATTTTCACACTTAAAGCTTGTTTACTGTCTGAAAGTTCACCGCACGTATCGCCCAGATGTGCCTGAGGAGCAAGAAAGTTAATACAGGAAGAAAGTCCTTTGTTCTCGGCTAGTCATATCCAGCATCTGTGGCAGAAACATTATTAGTGAGGCTAGTCTCCAGCTAGTTGCTGCTATTAAAAAGCATGCAGCCACAGCTTGCGTGCTCCGCTGCGTTTCAGAATACAAAGCGCTTGGCTGCAGGAGCTGTTTAGCTCAAAGTTGAGCAGCGCATCTGGGGGTTGGTCAGACACAGGTCAGATATCTTTCCAGTCAACAGAGTTCATTTGGGAAAGGTTTCAGTGTTTCAGTCTACACCTGAGTATGATTACTGTGTTTACACGTGCCCAGACAACTCACACTAAGGGGGGGGGGGATCATACTAAAGAGCACAGGATGTGACTGCAGCCTTACGCAGCAGTTACACAGCAGGTGCACTTGATTTCCCCTTAAACTGGGATGTGTTTACACATGTGTGAAGACGGTAACTTGCATAGCTCAGCAAGAGAAAGCAAGTGCAGTTCTATGTCGAGTCCATTGATAGTATACGATAATACAATATATCGCAACCTTTGCAACAACAAGACCAAAAGCAATAAATATAAATGAATGAACAGTTGTTTAGTTTCACCTTGGGAATATTTAGTATTCCATGGAAGTGGGAGAGAAAGTTATTTCTGTAGAATAATATGAGGACTGAAGGTCTGGTCTTGGGATGGCCACTGATCTTTGGTCCAGTCTGTCAGGCTTTATACTCTGTAGTCACGCATACCAGAAAAAAGAGTCACTAACAGCACTCTTTCCATCTCTGATTCTGATTGTTGTAAGCAGCTCTCTTTCTCAGGCATTGAATGTTATATATGACAAGCCTGAGAACCAACATGAGTCATTCAAATAAAGTGAGCGCAAAGTTATTTGTGTTCCAGCTCTTGCTAAATTAACTGTGCAAAATATGCTTCAATGTGAAGCTAAATGCTCTGTCACAAGGCCTGCAACGTGACCGCTGTGGGCAGTGTGTATGAAACATGTCTTTAAAAAACAAGAAAATGCATAGTTTTTGCCAGTTTATAACAAGGTACGTATTTAAGGTACTAATTTAAATAGGAGCGGTGAAATCATAAGTGTCCGTTTGATTTGTTTAATTCAAATAAAATTGACTTCAAGTTGGGGTTAGGTGGTCATTCTCTGAGTTTCTTTGACTTAAGAATGTGCTTGAAAGCACATGAATGTGTCCATTGCAATGACATCACCTTTTATGGACTGTTTTGTTGACGATGGTTAGTTTCTGTGGTTGGATCTCTTTTCTTTAGACAGCTACTGTGACTGCCCTTGCTTCTGTTTATTTCCAAAACACTACTACTGTGCCTGGAAATACGAACTGTGTCACTTTTTGTATGACAGAGGTCCGTTTCAAGTAGAAAGATCAGATTGATGGTTATTTATATGAAAAAAACCTCAGATTATTGTTTTGAATTGGCAACATTTTTCTGAATGATGAAGTGAAATTATACGTTGTACAGTTCAATGTACTCACGAAACTATGTGAAACATCAGTGCCAAACCGGATTTTAAACATCCAGACAGTGTTTTAAAGTTTGAGGCAGTTCTCACATTAGCATCTTTGCGCTGATTCATTGTTCCAACCATAAATGCAACTGCTTCTAGGGCATCTTTTAATTCAAACCATGCATGTCAGTTTCTAAAGAAAGAAGGTAAATGAGGCCAACTTCATTTCTGAAAGCAAGAACTGCAGAATTTTGGCTGACATTTAGAGACATCATGAGGTTCTTTAAAGGAACAAGTCTTTAAAGGAGTCTGAACAAATAGTGTCAATGCACACTCATCTTGATGCTTGGGTTACCAAGTTTACCTTTTTAACAGCTTGAGAGAAATCCTTCCCTTTTGTAAACGTGTTTCAACAATTTAGACAGACTGGACTGTCATATGCTATGAACATCATCCTTTCCACAGCTATCGTCTCCACAGTCTCTCGCGAGCAGATTGGTACTTTTTGATGGTGAGTCAGTGACTGCTATTTGTTGTTAAACTTGCCCCTTGTAATTTTCACAAAGAGGCAATTAGAAACAACAATTAAGGTAAGTAGCAGGTGTGCTAAAAACTGCAGTTTCTCTAATTGCCTCTGGAGGTTAGGTTAGTCAGTCCTGGATGGGAATTAACGATATTACTTATGGATCTGATTCCTTGTCGACTCTCTTGTTGATTGTCATTGGCTCTGCTTTGAGAGTAACCACTATTGCTAAACTTTTGGTGAAAAAATATAATTTTATTAATGACAGTTTCTTTTTTTGTGTAAATTTAGGCATGTAACACACTTTTGAATATATTTCTAATATTCAAAGAGTTTGAAACTTAAGTTGGATTTGTATTTTTAATTGATCCATCTTATTTTGTACTTATTAAGCTATATATGTATTTGTTCTATAGGCTTTACAGTACATAAAATCAAAATGCACATTATTTTTATGTAACCGAAATGTTTAATTATTTTGGCAAATGCCAATAAGAAAGTTACAGTCTATGTTTATATGTAAATACGTATAAACATGCATTATATTTGGTACATATTCGAGAATGTAAATTTGTTATGGCTGTGATTTCGCCCCCCTCCCCCATCTGATTTCCATGCCACCTTCATGCCGCCCTAATAAAATTTCCCTAGATCCGCACCTGGACTTGAGATTAAGATCCTCTGTTATGAGAGCAGACCTACCAGAGCTGACCTTCACAGTCAGTTGCAGGAAAAAAATCCCAAAGAATGCCCCGGCAAGCACATGGATATGTTGCAAACTCCACACAGAAGGTCCCTATCTACAGTTTGAATCTAGGGCCCTCCTGCTGTGAGGCAACAGGGCTAAACACTGATCCACCAAGCTGCCAAATTTATAATAAAAACTTAAGTCATTTAATCTGTGAAAGGAAGAAAGATGGAAATTCCCAGCAACAATCCTCTGAAATGAAGACTGCTTCAAAGGCTGCCTGGGACACATTTTATGAGCACCTTTCATCCAAGGACAAACTCAGACACCAGACATTCTTCGCATTCCTGCCTTCCTCCCAGTAAACAACAGTTGGGTGTTTGATTTCTGGTCTGAATTTCTCTGACAGCAGCTTAATGCATCTAATGAGTCATCTGTCCATTGTTCGTCTGAGCTGCCGCGCCTTTCGTGTGCTACTCTGTATGCAAATCCACACAACAAGAGGCTGGAGATGGAAGACACATGCAAGCCACATGTTCTTTGAATTTCATCGTCACTCCTCATCTTTTCTCTGGTTTCAGACCAGTTTCACAATTGACTTCTCATGTTATGTAATGACCTCCACTGAAGACAAAAGTGTCCAAATGTTCCCTTTTTACCATGCAGAAAGAGTCTGTTGCACTTAACTATGATACCCCTACACACCAAGTAGCTCCTACCCACCATTCTTTAGGAATGCAACTCTGATTCAAGTCATTGAATGCTGGCATATTAAACAAAATTGCCTTTACGTGCTACAGCACTGGGACAAATACCCAGCATACCTGTAGGGCTTATCCACCTGGAGTGGAACGAGTCGTAGCTGCACATGCAATAACAGGACAAAGGCAGCAAATCACTGGGGTTGAGTAGCTTTGCAAAACTTCAATACAGCCATGAACAAACCCCAGTGGCACAACCCTCTCATTGGAAAAATAAAGTCAGTTATTCACTATAATTTCTATTCACAATTTTCACATTCCTCTGTCTGAAGTGAAAAAGAAAAATAACCACAAACATAGTTCAGAAACAATTTTGAGATTTGAGGTATTCAACACATGCTATTAAAGAAACAACTGAAAGAGGCAATATGGTTACGTTTCACTGCCAACTACCAGAAGGTGGCCACGTTAAAGCCAAACCCTAACCCAGCGACACACCTACAGCTCCACTGGTTTATCTTTTAATCAGCAGCAATTTGATATAGATTGAAATCAAGCTATTTTTCTTGTGTAAGCCTAATGCTAATCAGTAACACTGCTGTTCTGCAAAACCACAAATTGCTTTCACTGTCAATATTTTCAAAAGACCAGCTTTCTTCTATTTGGAAATGATGCAGCAAGGTTTGGATAAGGTTAGTCAGCATGGACAAGGTTTGGATAGCAATTTACTTCCAGCGTAGCGTCATCCAAAATCAATATAAACACTGGGCTGATAATGGAGTAACATGAATGTGCTGGCATAATAGGAAGAGCTGGCAGGAAATAGTCTTGGGGTCACCTGATCCATCCCTTAGCTATGTTCCTATAGGCCCAAGATGCTAATAGACTTCCCATGATGCACTGAGCATGTCATCTCCAACACCATCTTTTCACTGTCCATGGGTTTTACTACCGTTATTAATGTTATTAAACTTATGTGCTCTTTTTTTCTCTCTTCTCTTACCCCTCATCCCCTAGCAGATGGCTGCTCCTCCTTTATCCTAGCCCTGCTGAAGGTTTCTTCCTGTTAATCGGTATATTTTCCTTCCCACTGTCACCAAATGGTTCATACAGGTAATCATCTTCTCGTTAACACTGTAAGGGCTTTACGTTGAAATATAGAGCACCTTAAAGTGACCGTTCTTGTGAATTGGCGATATACAAATAAAACTGTGTTCAACACTCTCTACTCTAGGTTGAACAAAGTCATTAAGATTAAAATACTCCTTTGATTGTTGCCATGCCTACAAGTGTGTGTTTTGTTCTTCAGTTAAAACCGCTACAGAACTTGCTCTGAGTGAAAGTACAAGCCGAATTATTCTGCCAAATCTGCATGTGTAACAGTTCAAGATTGTTCAAGGAATTCCTCATGTCTTTGTGCAGAGTCTTTCTTTGAAGACACTTGATTCTGACCAGATTCAAAGGCATTATGATTCTTTGAACTGTGGTGACTGTGGTCTCAGTACATTCATTTGAATCAAGTCTATTGCATTGATATTTGGAAAGAAATTTTATGGAAGAACAGACAAGTTCTTTCAAGCGGAGGTTTTATGAGCAACTTTACTGTCATGTACAAGAAGTAATGTCACATATCAATCATTGCTCATGGCCATTCAGCTCAAATGGCCATGAGTAATGATTTACTCATGAATTACATTATGCTATGCTGCAACCTGGTATACAACAGTGCAGTAATGTGACTAAACCAAATAGGCAACGCTTGTAATTCTGTCCATTTTTCTCATGATGCAAGCATGAAAAACATTTTTCTTTTATATACCATTTGACTGCTAATTTGCCATTTTTTGAGGTGCACACACAATCTCAACTACACATTCGCAGAGAAACAGAATTGCCAAATAGCATATTTGAGGTGTATTTATCAAGCAACGCATGTAAAAGGTAACAAAAGGCTGGAGCACATCTGTGAGGGTTATGTGAAAATGCAGCCTATCCGTAAAGGTATTGCTTGTGTTCACTTTTCAAAGCCAACTTGTTCACTAGAGAGGCTGATTCAAGATCTTTGGCACTTGACCTTTGACTGAGGACATGGGTGCTCTACGCCAGCTTTGCAGGAATAAAATGTAAATAGTAAGACAGCAGAACTAAATAACAAAGAGGGGAAAAAAAGGAATATATACAAACTAGAGGACCGTGGAGAACAAAGTGCTTGGAAGTAGTGCAAATGTAGTTTTCGATAAATGGCTCAATTGAAGAGAGAAGTACCTGCACCTATAGGTGAGGTTGGTGTGACCGGAAAGGCTCAGTGTGGATTCTAATGTCACACACTGAGGAGAAGAATAAATGAAGAGGAAGAGCGTATAAGTGGAGCCAATGGAAAGGCAATAAGATGGAATGAGTCTGTTAACAGTTTGTGATTGAATGGGGTCAAGTTGGCAATTACCTGCAATCTGTTTGTGATAATACGGCAGTTTACTGCCATAAAACGGTGAAAATTGCAGATCTGCAACCATCTGTTGCAAATCTGTTGCAATCTAAATACACAGAAAGTCACATTAAACAGAAATTTGCATAAACTTTTTTTTGATTGTTTTGTGAAGGTTGTTCTTTTTACTCATTTTGTTGTACATCACTGTGGCTTCATGCCTGTGAAAAGCACTCTGTAAATAAACTTTACTGACTTACAATTAAATACTTACGTTCATAGAGAGCTAGAATTTATAGGTTTTAAATATAAATGTAGAAATTTGTTGGTGGAGGACAGTAATTTAACTGGAAAATGTTATCAGCACTCAGCAACATGGCTTTTATACGGGAATATAACCAGAATGCTGCATCAGGCATCCTGTGCAGTCATCTTACGGTCAACCACCAATTTTTTCTAGTTGCAAGGACTTTGCTATCCTATTTTTACTCTAGTGAGCCATTACAGAACTGCTAAACGGTATGTGGGCTGAGAGGTACTATCACCACATTGTTTTGATTAAAAAAAAAAAAGACAATTTCCCTTTGCTATCTTGATGTAAACATCTAAGATCTGATTTCATGCTGTGTGAAAGGCAGTGATAGTTTTCCGTAAAAACACCTCGTTCTCCCTGGGAATATTTATGGGAATGCTCAAGTGATTCATGGAAGAAAGAAAAGCCAACAGTTCAAAAAGTAGATATTTAATCATTAGTAGTCATCTATAGCAACTCCAGAGACAATTATAGTGCAGGTAGTAGCAAAGCTCCTTGAATCTATATTACACTAGCTGCACCAAACAGTAGACAGGCACAGATGGTGAACATAGCTGTAAATTTAGCAGCTTATGGGCCTAATATTTCTCGGAGGAGTTGTTAGACACACTGTAGAACGTGTTAGGCAGATGTTAACATACCAAATATAAACGTGTGGAATCTAATATTTCCTGTGAATAATAGCAGCTTTTAAGGTTTACATATTATATATTCCTCTTGGGCTTGTGTAAATGGATGGATATTTGAGAGTATTTTAGATCATTTTGATAAACCAAACTAACGTACAATTTGTTTATTATTTTAAAATACAAAACACAAAATACAAAACACCAAAGCTGGGTGTCTAAAGGAGTAGATTTCCACCTTCGGGAAACTAGGGCCAGTTTCCCGAAGGTGGAAATCTACTCCTTTAGACATTTCTTGTGATAATTTAAATCCTTCTGATACTGATGACAGACTAAATACTTTTAACCGTAAGTTTTTTAATCTTTCATATCAGTGCAGCTGTAATGTGATCTGAAACCAAGGATTGTTTTAATAAAATCTTGATAGAGTTCTTTATCCTCTAAATCAACAAGCATTCCTCGAGCATCAGCGTGACTATTTTCACAGATCAGGATGGTCCCAGGGCCAAACACAGCCACATCCCAAAACACGGAGCAGCTTAAACTGGTTCAGGAAGTCAGATCGGAAGGAATGAGGGCCTTATCCGAGGTGAATCAAAACACCTGCAGAACGGATGAGCTTAGGATTCGAAGGGTATTCGTCAGGTGTAACAGCAGGATGTTGAGGAAGGTGAAAGTATGATGTTTACTGCTTCTGTCAGTAAACATGGCAGCTTCTCCTCAGACCTTTGCAGTTTAATGAAAGTTAATGCTGGCTTTGATGTCAACTTGCAGACAGATTTATGGACGCAAACCTTTATATCTAAAATTAGGACACTTACCAATGCCAGTCTTCATGTCATCTTGACACTTGTCATATCACCAAACTGTGTTAGTACATCTTGAAACTGGCTATCACAAGGTCATAGACACGTTGTGATTTCAATGGTTTTTCTGGCATGATTGCCCTCGTTGGCTCGTTACCACTGAAATCAGCTTATGTAATTATTTTTTTAGCTGTTGCTACCTGTTAATGCTTGTTAATGCACCTCCAACACTTCACTGCTGCTCCCCAAAGAGAACTGATTGTAAAGATGTGTGATGGAAAGTCTACCTAAAAGTCTGTGTTGATCATACCTGTTTCATTTCCTATCGCAACTCTGACATAAACACTCAAATATAAGACCTTTAATTGTTTTATGCCCTTTACATCATCCAACAAGAAGTGCATAATTAGCTGCCTCAGTTCCAACTTAGCCTGCTTCTGTGTTGCTGTTGTTTGTCCTCAGGGGACGATTATGGATGTTTCTGGGTTGTTGTGTTTTTTTTAAGGAGATACATAAAAAATACACAGATTAGAAGAACTCAAATATTACTTGAAGTTAAGAATGTTTCTCCCTTCAGCGATTGCAAAGACGTCACAGTAGTCCTAATGTCAGGGACACTGACAGTTCCTGGGATATTTATTTTCTGAGGTTCATCTCCAGTTTTTATTAACCCTTTCACTACAGTGGACAGCTATTCAAAGGCTGTTTTCTTGTATTTGTGTCAGTCTTGATGGTGTACTTGCACATAAACCACTACATTGGACACTGGTGTGTCACTCCATACTCTGCCACCCACTGGTCATTTAACGTAACTATAGATGTGTTTCATTGTAATTATTGTTATTTAACCCTGTCGTGCAAGAATTATGACAACCTCAATCAGGATTTGTGTCCTAAGTATTTTTTATTCATTTTTCATGCCTAAAGATGAATAAAAGTACTTAAGAAAAAAATATCCTGATTGCCGTTGTCGTAATTGATGCATGAAAGGGTTAAACCTCAATCAATAAATATTAAGAGATTTTTTTTAAACTACAAGGAAACCTGAGATTTTCTGCCGTGTCACTTTCCTTTGCTAAGGGTTAGTACATTAGCTTTATAAATATTACTTACAAGTCAGGTCAAGTCAAAACCGTTCCAGGAATCTCAAAATGATAATATCCTGGAGCATTTAATCAGATGACTTCACAATAATCTCACAACGATAAGAATGTGTGCTGGGTAAAAACACTTTGTATAATTTATATTTCATGCTGTCAGGCTCCATTATTATTGTTATTATCATCATTATTATAACGCATGGGGTAAAATATGCTACTTTAAATACAGTAATTTTTAGACACGCACTTTCTTTTCAACACTCATGGGTGTGCTGCCTTTGACTCACCATAATGTGAAAAATAAGAAAAATAAGTTCCTCTTTTGATTTGAAGCTCTGCTTAAAAAAAAAAAAAAACCTCATTGCCCTTTTAAGGAGGCCTGACCAAAAGCAATAGGAATCCTGCTAGAAACAGCTTCAACCTGCACCCTGTGTCACATATTCTGGATCAAAGCAGAGTACTTGACTGCTATTGTGCCGTAAATCCTGTTGATATCCACACAAACATGACCTCTCTGACATGCACGCCACAGAAGCAGAGCCATAAACCCCTCTGCAGACATTTTCATTCAGAATTCGACTTCTGTTGGAGCTTGGCCGCAGCGCCATGACTAGTGATTATTTTCTCAAGAGACTCCCACAGAGAAGGAGAAATTGGGTAGATGCCAATAGGACTGCTGAGAATAGTGCAGAGTTATTTTGTCAGATTTGAGGTCACACAAAGAAAAAAAGAAGAAGTGGGGGTAATGGGTTGAACTCAGCGGCATAACAAGTTGAAAATCTTATGTGGTTCTTCCCTAAAGCATTCCACCAATTCCATCTTCTCAGTCCTTCCCAAATTTCTGACTTCAGCCAGGTGATATAGTTATGTCTTTTTGTTTATTTCCCGGGTTAGCATATTCAGTACTCAAACCTTCTCTTAGAAAGACTTAAGAAACAGAACCCACAAACGCTCATGCTTCATGTAGAGGACCCAAACTTGAGGCATGCGCTTGCACTGCTTCTTTTCCTAAACTTCAGGACTTGGTCCAAGCCAATGCTGGATGTTTTCAGCCCTTTAAAGAAAGAAGAAATTAAATGTCAGGATACTGGGATGGCGGAAAGCACGTCCACCCTTTATGATCAAATTGATTTAGAACAATGTTGTTTTTAAGTTTAGTTTTGGTGGTCTTCTTGCTTTTATTACTAGATAACATAGAGACAGGCATGAAACTGGGGGCCAAAGAGTCTTTTGTGCAGGTTTTATTGTCCTGCATCGTGCATGTAGTGATTTGGCTAGGCAAAGAGAATTTAACTGACACAGGCTGCAGAGATCACCTTCAAAGCGCTATCAGTTTTATGACTTATTATGAATATATACTTATATTCATAATAAGAAACTTCCTGCCATCACCAGTTTAAAAATTGTTGATATGTAAAATGTATTTTTGTCCCTTGAACAGAAATGAAAGTGACAGAAAAAAAAAAAAAAAAAGAACTAATGAGAAGCATAGACTGTGGTTGCAGTGGACAATTTTTCCCCAGATTTTTACTTCTTTATCACAATTTCTTTCTAAGACTATGAGCTAGGCTAAAAGGACCAACAGCACAAACATAAACAAAGGTAGCCCACACTGAATGGCAGATTAATTTTCACGTTACTCACAGCAGAGTGGGCTTTGCACCTACAGTGTGGACCATTAAAATGATTTTGAAGCCTTAACCAAATGTTATTTGATTCCAAACATTACTTAAACTTTCATTAGTCATCTTTGTTCCCATATAAAGCTTTGCATATCCTTTTTGCGCCCCTGTTTCATGATGCAAAAATACCCAGTACTTACAGGAGTAAGTATAAGGAAAATATTATCTCTGCTTCTAAATTGTCAAATAGTTTAAATCCAACGGTTTGAAAGTTACTGGAGATCATTTGCACTTTTTACACAGTTCCAACGATTTTAAACTGTCCTTCATCAAACATGAAACCACATTCACAACAGTGACAATTAATGACATTCTGATTGGCTTCTTTTTTTTTTTTTTTGCTTCAGCATGAATGTCTAAAGTTGCATTAAAGTCACTCCACCCAGTCGTGTTTGCTAAGGGTTTCCTTTGAGAATGCAATAACACAGGGGAACCCAGCAAAGGAAAGGACATGCTGACAACTTAATGGAAAAAGACAAAGATATTTACATTGCTTAATGCATGTGTCGACTGAAGTGCAACATGTTTTCTAAACCACAATCTTGTCTACGTGGCAACTGATTAGCACAGTTTATTATTTACATTTAGGGAATGGAATTGGCCAATGATTAATTATTATGATCTCTATTAAAAGAACTTTTATTCTTATCATAAAATAAGTTATAGAAATATACTTTCCGTTTTTGTTTGGTCAATAACAAAGTGTTTTTCCTTTCATCTTTGCATTTTCTGTTCTGCCGTCCCAGGACAGACTAATCAAACATAAAACTGTCACACAGACGCTCTTGACTGCATAAACTGATTTCAAATAGGAATTGCAAAGTGCCTGCCGAGGACAACCAAAAGGACGTCATTGACATTTATCATGCAGTCAACTAACCTCAATGTGGGACACCCAGAAATAGCACTGCAATAAAACGTCAGGGGGTGGTGATGAATCTCATAAAGGCTCATAATCAATTGCCAAAACACTACAAAAGAAGAACTCTGAACAGTATCCTGACTGCTATCATTTTTCTCATGACTGGACAATACACACATTCAACGTTTAAAAAAAAATGCAACAATGTGAAGGGCTTTGCTGATAGCAAATAATGTACCATTAATATTTTTTTGCTTTAACTGTGCTGTATTCAGTGCAAAACCATTGCACACAAAGTAATGACCTTCAGCAGGTGTTTAGTGTTTAGCTTATGGTTGAAGTAAGGCATCCAGTTACTAAAGTGGAGCTAATGTAGAGTAACTATTAGGTTTGAATTTGCCAGGTGGCCAGAAACACCAGTCCATATACATATATTCATAATAAGAAGCTTCCTGAAATCACCAGTTTAAAAGTTGTTGATATGTAAAATGTATTTTTGTCCCCAAGTAGTGGGAGAAGAAACGATTATTTCACACAGATGGCCAAACTATGTCTCACGCAGTGATAAAAGACACTGTGGTGCACTGCTGTTACAGAGCATGGTTCATATATTAACTTTTTCCAGGTTGGCACCGCCATGCTGCCAATGTAGTGGTTTCACTAAACCGATTAACAGCTTCCAGGAAGACAGAAAAGGATCGCTTTAGTCTTCCTTAACTGAGCATAAATGCAGAATAAATGAAGCCACCCCACCACAAAACCAAATCGTGATCGCTCTGACAACTGTGTACCCAGATCACTGCTAACCCCATTCTCTTTGCGGCTGGTTACACATCGGCAGTCTCAGTGTGGTGCAGGACCCCTTTGCACGTTCCACTCATCACATCAGTAACTTGCACTCCTTTTAGGTGAGAGCAATCAGTCTTCTCTTGCTTTTTAGCATGATTTTAATTTATTCCCGAAAAACAGTCAACCCCTCCCCCCCCTCCCCCTTCTGAAGGAATCAGCAGCTCCAGGATCTTCTCTGTTATGGACAGTTATGTTTCTCACCTGTTGTTCATTTTAAAATGTAATGCTGTGGTGTACTACCAGGTGTATTCTCATTATATTTCACTACTTCTAACCTTTTTAATGTGTGTTGCTGTTCTGAGATTCAATTTATCAACTGGCCATGAGTGTGCATGAGTGTGTCTCTCGGTGTCAGCCTCAATCTTTGTTGTTTTGGACAATGAAGATTGTATAAAATTGTCAAATACACAGAGATTAATTAGCAAATCATCAAATAAACTCTCACTCACCAAAATCTTTGTGCATTACAAAGATCGGCGTGGCGTACATTTAACAATGACGCATAATTTGAATACTTGCGAGTAAGACAACTTTTAAATTCTATTTTTTTTTTTTCAAGCAGAAAGTGTCAATCAGAACTTGAAATGCTGTTTAACTGTCAAGTTTTACTACATTCGAGCTTGGTGTCCTGTACACATGGCCAGGAGTTACTGTGCACATGTCAACATCTTTAAGCATCTCACTGGGTTTGTGGCCTTTTCATGAGGGTCATGAGCTCCCCGTGTTACCCTGCAGTCACTCCCACTCACTCCCTGTATCCTGCTGTTGCTCAGCAACCTGATCAACAGAGCTGCTGAAACAAGCCTGGTTAGTGTCAACTGTGACTCAAGAGGAGGGAAAAAAGGAAATATTTTGGGAATGATTTCCTGAAAATATTTTGGCTAATTTGAAGTGCTGCCAAAATAAGCAACTGTTTAATAGGATATGAAGGTTTAAGAGACATTACAGTGATCGCATTCCTTCGCTGTTGACAAAGTGTGTGCTGACAAAGCACAGGACCGCTGAAACATTTCCGGTATGAATCTCGATGCACTCGATACACATCAGTGTCAGACGTGATTAAATGTATCAGAAAAATCAAATAAACTCAAACGGACAGTTTCCTTGTAGTTAATACAAACCTACATAATACATTTCACATAAGGCAAGTGTGTTAAAATGTACACCCATCAGTCATAAGGAACCACTGGCCTTATATTGTGTTGTTGCCCCTTTTGAGATCTGGAGCGTTTGTGGCAGGGCCCATTATCCTGGTGAAAGCAGCCACAGCCATCAGGGAATATTAGTGGGGTGCACAAAGGAACATCCATGTGTATGGCAAGATGATTGGTTTGCCTGCAGAACATTGCCTAAAGCATGTCTCCCCCCTGGGTTACCTTCTCCCCATACTTGGTGCCAGGTGCTCTCCAGGTAAGTGACACACACACACACACCTAAAAGAAATCATGATTCAACAGAGCAGACTATCTTCCATTGCTCCATGGCTTATTTCTGATGCTCACTTGCCCATTGGATTTTGCTAAGAAGACAGGAAAGCTGGGAGAAAGAGGAAGAAACAGACACACAGGGTTTGTTTTTTCTCAACTTGATTTTTTTTATATATATATATATATTATATACTTGTAACACCAGGCATTATGTAATTACATGTAATAGGGGGTTCTGTCTGTTTTTTCCTAATAATGTGAAACTAGCCTTTGCAATAAAAAAAACATTTAAATTTACCCGTTTACAGCTCCCGGACAGATTAAAAATAACCTTATAGGGAAATCAGTGACAAACTGATGTCAGCTCAGCTCTAATTAAATGTTTAGAGTCTCAAGTTTCATCTTTTGGTTCACCGATATAACTTTTTAAAAATTTTCCTAACTATTTGAAAATTAGATTTTCAAATCAAAAAGTTACTTTTGGAAAAAACAAATCAG
>VURO01018482.1:0-25378 GCA_015108175.1 Pelvicachromis taeniatus | reverse complement strand
AGGCAAGTTTGGCAGTGGGGTAAAAAGCACCAGAACAGTGTTCTTCAGTGAGCTCTTTCATCTTTTTTCTATGACAGAATCAGCCATTAAAGTTTGCTGCTAGTAACCCCATTCATGCTCAGAGCCAAATACAGATCTGTTCTTTTTATAGGCTTCTCATAATCAGAGGAAAACTCTGACTGAAAGAAGAGAAGGGCAGGCAAAGAGCTGCTGCAACAGCTGCTGACAGGGAAGGACTCAGAGCGAGAGATGGTCCATTTACAAAACCCACTTGAATAAATTAAATAAAATAAAAAACCCTAAGAACCCCCCTAACTCTAATATTCCATATTTAGAGGACATTTATCTGTGCACACAGATAAAATCAGGAAAGATTAATCCTTTTGGAATCAGCGTTGAATCTTTGATCTGCATAATTTGTCATGAAATAATGAGGGACAGGTCTCACATGGCTGTGGAGCAGCTTCAGCCAATTATCCAGTGACTTCTAAATGTCTGACTGTGTCTAAACATTTCTGTAATTCTTTAACAAAACACCAAAAATAAAGGTTTTCTCTCAAATTAAAGGGGAAAAACTGCACTTCGGCCCACATTGTTTGATTTAAAATCCACTGTGGGGTTGTACAGCGTAGTGGGCCCCACAGTGACAAATACACATGACCCTATACTGCATAAAGTTCATAAAACTCAAACCCAGAATGAATGAGCAATAAATGCTAATTAGAAAATATAAAGACAGTTATCTGTGGACTCCTATGGACTCCCTGAATAATCTCGGGTCATCTGCTTCCATCTTTCTCGACTGCAGGTGGTTCAAACTGCTTGACTTCCCAGTGATCCGACGCAAAGACAACAAGTGTTCAGCCCAGCTGCACGAGCTGAGGTCATTTTAACACAGTCTGTGAGGGTCTCCGTGGATACACTCCACAGCAGATTACAAATCAAATCAAACCCCACCCTTGGCCTCCAGGTGATCCCCCTTACCTAAAAACTAAAGGTGGCCGGGCTCTGGAAGAGTCTGATGGCCCACAAGAAGTCCAGCTTGTGACTCGGGTCTTAGGGGGTTTACTGTGAAGGTCATCTGCAGCAACTGATTGTTAATACTTTTACTTTATTGTTTTAATTATTATAATTTGGAGACTTTGTAATATGTTTCTATTATGTAGAACTGTTTTGTTGTGTTTTTGAATCAGCCCTAGATATTTTAAAATAATTATTTTATCTATTGTTTTTAGTTACTTTTGTTTTTATGTTACTTTTACTCGGGATCAAGTTTTAGGGTGGCTCCTCGTGACCTCGTCTGGGGTTTTTTTTGTTGTTGTTTTGTTGTTTGTTTTTGCGTGAACTTGACCCTTACAGCTGATTGGTCGGAGTGTGGCCAACGCCTTCTGAGCGAGCAGCCTATCGGAGACTACGCTCGAAACTGGCCGGTTCCGGTGATCGGAGAGGAGGAGGTCTGTGTGTCAGTGTGCAGCGTGCGCACCGGGCGTCCGTCCTTCTCCACCTCGCCGAGGAGTCGTGTTTGGTCCACAGATTAACGCGGAGATTCACAGCCGGCTGTGTTTAACGCTCATTTGAAAGAACAAGAAGATGGACCCGCTGGTTGCTGCTATTGATCAGGGCACGAGCTCCACGAGGTTTCTGGTGAGTGAGTTTTGGTGAAGTTTCATGCTGTGTTCAGGGAACGGGAGAGCAGCCGGGACAGCAGACTACAGAGACTCTGTCCTGTGCTCAGAGGCTGTGGCCAAACAGCTGTGACCGTGGATGAAGTGCAGATTAACACAGACTTGTGTCTGTCTTGTGCTTGGCTCACAGACAAACTTGTACCACTATCATTTATTTAATAAATACTGCGAGAGTGAAGGTTTTTTACAAACATCTGTACTGAAATAAGAAGCAAGAAGTCCAAACAGAGATTTAAATAGAAAAAGCAACCAGTGGACTGGAGCAGCACGCTGACCTGCAGCTTCCACCTGCTTTAGGTGGTGTTCAGGTGCATGTACAGAGTCCAAATCAGTCCAGCTGAATGATCACTTTGAACGCATTTGGACTTCCTCAACCAGGTCAGCTGGAAGATTGAGCTTTGGCACAGAGCAGCAGCAGTGAGGGGCTCAGAGGAGGTAAAAGTGCTGTTAGAGTGCAAAGAGAGAAAGTCTGTTGTCTGGGTTTTTGTAAGAGCTTCTACTCATAAATGAACGGAGACGTTTTCTTTTCTTGTGCTTGGGATTTAAATGTCCACAGGTGCTGAACTCTCTGAAAGCACCTTTGATCCTTAATAAAGGCCTTTCCTGTGTCATCATCAGCTGACATAACGGTCGTTCTGAGCAGCACTAAAACTTTAACCGTAACGCCTGATTTTGACTGACACTCGGTTGATCATTTGGCTGCGGATCGACTGTAAATTTGTCACAGAGCTTTCGTTTGTGTGTACATGTGTAATAATCTCATAAAAACAAACTTTACTGTGTCTTTATGGTGTTCCATGTGCTACTTTGTGGTCCTGTCTCATGGTGTTAGTCCTGATCATCACTCATAACACCCCAGATGGTCTCAGTTGGATTCAGGGTGCTGTTGGCTAGCACGTGGAGGCCTGTGTGACCCCCAAGAATACCCCTCCCCAGACCATCACTGACTCGTGCCAGGCTGGTCATACTGGATGATGTTACAGGCAGCATAACATTCGCCGCGGTGTCTTCAGACTCTGTGAACCTGCTGTAGTCTGTGAAGAGAAGGGAGCCTGCCAGCTCTGGTGTTCTCTGGAAAATGTCAGCCAGCCTGTGATCACGGGTCCCAATAAAAGACCCTCATGCCACCCTCACAGAGTTTCTGATATGTTAATAAGAGACATGCCTCTGACTCTAGCAGTGCTCCTCCTGATCTGCTTTGCATAAATAAGCAGATACCGGGCCTGCTGCTGGGTCTACTCCACACTCCTGAGACCGTGCTGCGAGACACAGCAAACAATCTGCTTCCTAACTGGACACGAGTTTAGAAATGAGTACGTCAGATGGAGTGCTCAGGTTGAGCAGTTTGGAGGTAAATTTAGAAAGTGAAGGTGGAGATGGTTTGGACGTGTGCAGACGAGGGAAAGGAGAAAGAGGAGGTTCACAGATGCAGAGGGTTGGGTGAGGGATCAGGTGAGATGGAGGGAAGTTATCTGCCTTTTTCTGAGGTGTAATTAACAGTCAGAAGGGCATAATGCGTGTTTAAGCTGTGGGTGGACGATTGAGAATGAGCGCTACAGTCAGCAGCTGAAGGTGGAGTTGAAATCAACATGAGGAGCTCAGAAGAGAAGCAGCTTTATTGCATTGTTTGTTTCTTTGTCACAGATTGGATCTGTGGGTGCAGAGGACCTTGTTTTATATGCTTATTAGTTTTTGAATCAGTGGGTGTGGCCCCGTGCTCTGTGGGACCGCAGCACTGATTGAAATTTGCAAATTTGGTCAAATTTTTTGGGAGCAGGTACAACTAAAAAAAGTTCAGACTGAGTTCAGTTCTCATCAGTTATTGGTAAGCGTGTGGATTCAGACTTTTAACACTGATGGTGCAACATTGAACTGAGATGACATCAGACGTCCTCCCTGCAACAACGCTGTGTCTCTTATTACAGGCTGAGTTTGTTCCTGTTAGATTTCCAGTGTAAAACGAGTCAGGGAGTCTAAAGTTTAGACTTTAAGGTTGAAACTACTCTGGGATTGCATGTCCTAAAAGCCAGACGATTTCCTGCAGCTGAGTGAACGCTGAGTGAACGCACGGTGAGAGGAGGGTGGTGCTGCACGGAGCTTTATCCTATTACTTAATCAGAAGAAATGCTGACTTCTGTCTGACTGCAGGTGACAGGGAAAGTGCTGCCTCATGTTAATTCCCTTCTTCTCTACAATACAATACTCTGGCAGCACCCTGAGGCGATCGAGCCAGTGATCAGTATCTTCTTTCCACTCCTCAGTGGGTGGAAGGAAAAACATAACTGGAAAAATGAAACCGTTACAGCTTTAATTTGCTCCCTTATTAAATGAAGCTTTTAATATTTCTGTTCCTGCTTCTAATGAGCTGTGTTTGTCTGCAGGTGTTCAATGCAAAAACAGCTGAACTGATCAGTCACCACCAAGTAGAGATCAACCAGAGTTTCCCCAAAGAGGGGTGAGTGACTCGAACTTCACATTAACACAACTAGACGCTGTGTGGATCCGCCATGTTGTCTTGGTGCGGCAGATTGCTCACCTGCGTGCAGTATTTATTATCTCTGTACACGCAGACTGAGACTTGTGTTGCTTGAATAGTTGGTGCAATAACAGGATGCTTTGCACTTCAAGTCTTTGTGCACTCACAAAGACTTGAAGGTTTTCAGGTGACGGCTCGGTTGTCTACAGAGGCTGAAGCTGGTAAAACAAAAAAATGATGTCGTCAGCAAGCTGATGATAAAACCTCTGTCCTTTGATCAAATGCTGCTCATTCAGCTGTGAAACAGGGAGCAGAGGAGAGAAACTAATCACAGATATTCAGCACACTGGGCCTTAAACCAAACAGGTGCACATGCTGAAGATAAAGAACAGAAATACAGCAGTTCAGTTTTTTTTTTTATTTTGTTTTAAATGTTGCTTTGTTAGGGGATGTGTAGTTTTAATGATGTGTTCTTGAGAAAGCTGCAAGCCATTTTAGAAAGGCACTGTGGTAGTTTAAAAAATAAAGATTATTCAGAGAACAAAGTAAATGCACTTCCATTCATTTTTGGCAATTCTGCAGTCAGGGGACTGCGAGGGCCACTGTAAAAGCTTCAGCTTGTGTTTTGTGGGAGTAGTTCAGATTATCCTTTGAGCTGTTGTCCCCTTTTTACAAAACAAATCCTCATTTTATTTCACCTGCAGGTCTGATAGCAGGACATGTTTGTTAACAGCAGATACTTCCTGCATGATTAACAGTTGAAAAATAAAAAAATTCTGTCCACATCACTTACTGCCCACTTCTCCTCCGAAACACCTGTCTCTTCAACATACTGGTTTTCAGTAATGCACTGGCTGACTTTTTTGATGTGATAGCATTTAAGTTTACCTGCTCATCCATACAGAGGCCAAAGCTTCCACCTGCAGTCACAGAGTTTCCTTTGTCGTCAGCAGACCTGCAGGTTTCTTATCCTTCAAAATCTCATCCGGACCGCCACCGTTTATCAACTTGATTCACATATTTTCACTTCACCAATGGACTATACCGTATATGTTCCAATAGTAGCCCCGGCGTTTATTCAAAAAATTATTTGGCCGGCCCGGCGGTTGTTGGAGACCGGTTCTTATTCCCTTCTCGACAGAATTGTCACAGAAGTAAGAGGGAAAGAGTACCCAGGCGTGGTTTTTAGACTGAGGTGAAAAGACGTATTCCAACAGTTCCCAATTGTGCTCCTCTGTGGTAGCCCAGTGCACGAATGGTGCTCCCCGAAACTTCTCTCTGCCCGACTCTCCTCGAGAGGAAGTAAAAGGCCAGAAAATCACAGTTAGCAGGTTCGCTGGAAACAGCTGGCCGAGTGATAAGACGAGGGAGGACCGACGACAGCGCGAAGGGACTTCTGGGTCGAAGGTCGCCCGGCTACTATTGGAGACCGGCGTCCATTTGTCATGACATGTTTGCAAACCGGCGTTTATTAGAAACAGGTGTCCATAAGACACAGGCCACTATTAGAAGATATACGGTAACCCAATGAAAATGACTCAAACCTGTTTCTTCTGAATTTGAGCTTTTGCTTCATAGAGAAATCTTTCGTGGTTGCACAGATATGTATTGATAGAATTGTAAAGCTTTTAACAACCACACCTCCCCCCTCCTGTGGTGTCTTTTTACCAGACTAAGTTACAGTTTAACCTCCTTTTAATGACTTAACTTTATTTGATGTGTAACAAACTGAGTCCAAGGTCCAGGTTTTATGTTATTTTTGTTCCTTAACAAGCTGGCATGTGTGATATGTGTTTATATGTTATTTAAAAAAGTGGCTAATGTGTGCCAGATGATAGTTTTTAAAATGCTTCTATTGGTCTATAAAGCGGTAAGCTTCAGGCTGAATTTATGTAATAATTTTCTCATCCCCTGCAAAACACACATGATGTTAAGACTAACATCGTGCTGCGTGTTCCCAGATTTGGAACAAAGCAAACTGAAGCAATTCACATTTTAATTTAATCTTGGTTATCATGTTCTTCATAAAAATTTGCAGCACTCTGGATTTCCTCATGCCTGAAAAGTCTCAAAACTTTTCCGTCCCAGGTTTCAAACAGGCTTTAAACGTGCTTATTTTTGTGCACGTGTGTGTTTTCTGTGTGTTTCGTCTTGGTCAGATGGGTTGAGGAGGACCCTCGGGAGCTAATGCAGTCTGTTCACGAGTGCATCGAGAGGACCTGCGAGAAGCTCTGCAAGCTCAACATCGATGTCTCCAACATCAAAGGTGGGACACTGATGGGAAGATTAGAGGGGAAAAAATGTGTTATCCAGAGGGCATCAGGAGCAATTTCATTGATATTTATCTTTTTGTTTGTTTGTTTCCAGCGGTGGGAGTGACCAATCAGAGAGAGACGACCCTGGTGTGGGACAAAGACACCGGCGAGCCGCTCTACAACGCCATCGGTGAGAGAGTTAGCGACAGTATTTTAGGATTTCTACATCGGTTTCAGACTCGCTGAGCTGTAAAAAAGTGGATGGTGTGATGTGGGAAACGACTCGGGGCATGACTTGATTACTACAGGTTGAAGCATCCTGTGTCATGTCTGTTCCTGCCCCATCAAAAATCCGGCTGCAGTCACTCCCACTCACAGAGGCTTTCAGTTTAAAAAGCCAGTTTATCAGCAAGCTCTTCAGTTTCCTGATTAGACAGGGGGAGGTGTGGTGTCAGCTGTTCACTGTTCAGAGCACCGCTTGAGCTGCGAACAGCCAACAAAAGCTAGCAAAGTTTGTTTTTTGTTTTTTGTTTTTTAAACAAAAATGTTAGCGCTAAACTTCTCACAGCAGGAGAAAAGGCACCTCAAAGCAATTTTTTTGAAAAGATGCGTCACCTTCTTGCTATTTAACCAGGTGTCACGCCAAAAAGTGAACGCAGATGTTTTTATGCGTTTGTGTTTTTATGTCTAGTATCCCTGTTCATGCTGGAAAATAACCTGCAGTCAACAGGATTTACAATGAAGTATTTTATATATATATATATATATATATATATATATATATATATAAATTAAATTCAGTTCACCTTTATTTATATAGCACCACATCACCACAGCAGTCGCCTCAAGGCTCCTTATATTGTGAGGTAAAGACCTTACAATAATCCAGAGAAAACCCCTACAATCAAAGCACTCGCTGTGAGCACACACACGGTGACAGTGGGGAGGAAAAACTCCCTTTTAACAGGAAGAAACCTCTTCAGTCTAAATACTGGCAATCACTTTTTGCCATGACAACAACGGCAATGCGTAGAATGATGATAGCAAAAATAAGTCACTAATCATATTTTTGCAGTTTAAGTCGGGCTCTCAGATTAACGTTGGCCATTTTCAAAAAATACACCACAGCACTAAACTTTTCTAGAAATCGTCGGACAGAGGTACAGAATTTAACCTGCTGGTTTGCTCGTGATCTCCTGTTTTGCCTCCTGCGGGAGTCACTAGAGCAAAAGTTGTATTTTCAAAGGAGCATTTTACTTTCCTGCTGTGCTTTGTGATGACGTTCAACTGGGGAAAAAATCCTCACCTAGTTCTCCAGCGTGGTCCAGAGTTCATGTGTGAAAATGACCACACAGCTGCACTAGCAGCCTGGCTAGTAGAAGTGTATATATAATAAAATATCACACATTGAAACCTTAGACAGGAAGGTCTGAAGTTTAGCTGGTTAATAGTGACCAATCTTTCACAATAAAAGCGAGGACACTGTTCACTGATAAATTGTGGATGGCCTTGTTCGTTCAGAAAAGTGAAAAGAAAGAAGCTAAAATTAGGGTTGGGATTATGCCCATGCCCATTCAAATAAACCCTGGGAAATGCTGAGCTGAGAGTCTCAGTTCTCATCCATCCTGAAAAAGCCCTGTAGCTTTGGATGCTCTTTGAGGTTTAACCACAGAATTTAAATGAAGTTTGGGTCAGGGGGCTGTAAGGAGCAGGATTTGGTCAAACAAAGTTTTCTTGGCATCCCAAACCTCAGCTGATCTCCTTGTTCTTGTCATTTTTTTAGAAACTGAGGAAAATGTTTCCTGATTTTTTCCGTTTTTATTATTTACGCTGAGACCGCGTGGCCTCTGGTTAAAGAGTTAGTGTTTATGAAGTTTAGGTCTACATATTGAGGTTGCTGTTTTCTCACAAAACTAACGCAGATGTTTTGGGTTCCCGTGTTTGAATCTTTCTCCTGCTTTGTGTTTAGTTTGGCTGGACCTGCGCACTCAGTCGACGGTGGAGAGGCTCATTAACAAAGCTCCGGGAAGAAACAAGAACCACCTCAGGGTGAGAGACGATGGATAAGAAATCGGTGACAGCTGTATCAGGGCAGGTTGTGTGGGTCAGAGGAACACTTGGGGGTGTAATAGTAGCTTTGTTATCTACTTTGAATCAGAAATCTGTAAAAAGGCGGGGCTCTTGCACAGATCTGAAACATCTTTCTTATCTGTGTTTCTACTGTCTTCATCTCCAGCATAAAACAGGCCTTCCCATCAGCACCTACTTCAGTGCGGTGAAGCTGCGCTGGCTGCTGGACAACGTGGACGAGGTGCATGAGGCGGTCCTGAGCCAGCGTGCCATGTTCGGCACGGTGGACTCCTGGATCATCTGGGTAAGACCTGAACCTGCACCTCTATTTCTGTCATGAGTGTGTAATTTATTCATGTAACACCCCCACCCATCCACGCCCCAGTGTCTGACAGGGGGAAAGAACGGCGGGGTCCACTGTACGGACGTTTCAAATGCCAGTCGTACCATGCTGTTCAACATTCACACCATGGACTGGGATCCTGAACTGTGCAGGTGATTCACACTATAGACTGTATATAAAAGATGGGCGCCACAGCCTGTCTCAACTTTAACGTTTTGGCCACTGCCATATTGGATTGTGGAGCCAAAAGTGACCATATTTGCACGAAGGGCCTGAAAAGCTGTGTTATTAGCTAATGCTAGCTAGCTAGGTTCGCAAACAAACTGTATAAGAGCATCAGAGAGCCAACTAATTAGTTTTAATAACATTTAAATACCAACTGAATTGATCTGAATTAAATATTAGCAAACAAAAGGCTCCAACAGCACAAACACAGAACGGAGGTCTAGTTCAGGGACTCCAAATAGCCAAGGTGAAGGCTAGCAAAGAGCTAGCAGCTACAGCCGCCTGTGTCACCATCCATCTGTCAGTCAGAGAAGCCACGTTTAATAAAACATAAACAACATGTGTGATGCATATGTTATGTGTTTGCTTCTGCTGTAAAGTTGGACGTTTTGGGGATGGACTCAGTTTTTAAGACAGTCACCAGTGGCCGTTAAAGGAACTGCAGTTTTTGGTTTCATGTTTTAGCCCTGGAGGTAGCTGCTTAATTTTCACACACAGAATGAAGCATTTGAGGTTATCGTCTGCATATCTGTTTGCACACTCCGGTAAAAGCTCATTCACTCCCCATTCAGGGAGTTAATGAGCCATCTCTTATTTCATGCAGTCAGCTGAGCATTGAGGCAGTTGAAAAACCCCTGCACAAATACATTTTGTTTCTTTTGAGTCATAAAAGCTCAGGAAAGAAGGGCTGGTCTTCACCTGATTCATCAGAGTCGGCTCTCCAGCTGTAGAGAGAGAAAAACAAACACTGTGTTTTAGCTCCGTTCTGTCGAACTCCTCCAGATTTAGTTTCTATCATGATTTTGGCTTCAAACTGTGATTATTATTTTTCTTTCTCTTCTTCTTCTTCATCTGGCTGCTCTGCTTATAGGTCGCTAAAGTAGCTCCCGTTTATTCATCCAGACTCAACCGTCCCAGTATGGAAATAATCAGTCAAATATTCGATTGTAAAAGATTTTACACCAGACATCCTTCCTGATGCTGGTGAGGAGCTCTCATGTAGTTTGCTTTCGATTGCTAGTGGTTTTTCCGGGTGTGCCAATCCTTGCTACCCCCCCCCGTTGAGGCTACAGGTTGCCCTTGGAGACGGGCTGGACGGTCTTAACTTGGCATCTGATCAATGTCTGCCTTGTTTTTAATTTATTTGATTTATATTTAAAATTTAAAGAAACCTCGTGTGAAAAGCTACATTTTTAAAGCCACCTAGTCGCCACTTTCTCCTTTGTTGTCTGTTCTTCCTCATCTGCAGCAATCTGGTAATTAAAACACAGAACAAACGGACAGAAAATATAAAAAAAACATAAAAAAAGAAAACCTATAAGTGTCTTGTGTTTGTTTTTAATTTTAAACCTACAACCTCATGACGGACTCCTGCTGTGCTGTTTTCAGGTACTTTGACGTCCCGATGGAAATCCTCCCCAGCGTCAGAAGCTCGTCTGAGATATACGGCTCGATGGTGAGCTCAGATGCACCTCACCGCTTGCTGCGTGTTTGTTTCTATGACACCGTTTGTGTTTTGAGGTCACAGGCCTGAAACGACCTGCTGTGCGTCTCTTGTTTTTCTACAACTCAAACAAGAGATCTGTGAAATCTGTACAACCTGATGCCGGCGCTAACCATAAATATTTCTGGTGAATGGTCTCGTTAAATGTTATTACTGTAATGGCTATAAAACTTGATAAGCAACATCAAGAGAGCAGATAATGTACAGACAGTGTAGATAGTGAAGGTAGTCAAAGATTTCTAACTGAACGTTTATTATTCTGATAGATTTATGCCGGACAGTTTATTTCCATGCATCCAGATCCAGGGAATACGTTCATACACCCCACAAATTTGTATTAATTACATTTAAATTCATTCAATAGTTTATTTTTTTCCTACATAAATCATATAAATTAGTGTTTTTAACCTGGTGCTTCTGGTCTTCTGAAGGTGGATTCTGGCTTGGTTAGCAACCTGCGGCCACATACTGTGTGGGTACAATGTGTGCCTGGAATTTCACCAAAAATGGAGCTTAAACTCCTTGGAAGGTCTGGAAGTACGACTCAATGCACAGCAGTCGTATCATTGGTCAGATAATTGTATTTAAAAAAAAAAAAAAAAACTCCAAAAAGCCCCAAAAGCACAAACACAGTCATGACTTCTGTTTAGATAGAGTAACTCAGACTCTTTGCCTTAAATATATTTGGAATGCTTGTGTAATTACACAACCCTGTTTAAACCCTGTCCATGGCCCTGCAGGGGTTCAGGGGCCATGGACTCCTCATGAGTAATACAGTTTATTTATTTATTTTTTTCTGTGCAAATACACGCGTTACACATTTGTTGTTAATAACAACACAGAAATATTTTCTGCATGTGTATATGTATATAGATAGATATAGTATAGATATAGTATATTTGTGGAGTGTGTGTAACAGTTCATTGAGTTGTTTAAAATGCGGCTCGTGTTTTATCTCCTGACATTATCATTGACTTAAATGTTAAAGCTTTTTTATGCAACGTGCTCTGTGGACTGAGGTCCAGAGATCAGCTGAAGCAGCTGTTTGTTTCTCCCTTAGCCTCGTTGATCGTGTCTTTTTTTCTTTTCTTTTCTTTTTGCCTCTTCACGTATCTTTCCATGCTGAACCAACCTCTTTAATTACTCGACTGAATTAATTAGAAAAGGAAAGAAAGGGTTCAGTAACGTTAAAATAATAAAAGTACCCTACCTTCGCTTTGACTCTTGTGTATATACACTATGGATTATGATGTGGTGCTTTATTAAACTGTAATTACCAAAGATAACGCGGTGTGATGCATACTTAGCTTCAGGGCCACAGGCTTGATTTCCTGCAAAAGTGACAGCAAACGTCCTCCTGCTTCATCCTAAAGGTTTTCTTATGATTGTTTGTGACTGCCTGAGCTCAGAGATCTTTATCCAGAATCTAAACATGTCCACGTTTCTGTCTCCTAACCAGAAATCCAGCTCTCTTGCAGGAGTTCCAATTTCAGGGGTAAGAACCTCTTATGCAACTTTGTTTAACAAGTCACATCTGTCTGTGTTCAGCTGCGAGGCTGTCGCTGTGCTGGAGCAACACATGGCTCCCACGCACTTTTTTTTTTTTCTTTCTTCTGAGTAGAGACCATTTTGCTCAACCAATGAAAAATCCCCTGTGTGACACCTCAGAATCAGCCGATTTGTTTTATATGAAATGAAGCCAAGGAAAGCTGTACCTTCACACTCTCTTTTAGAGCTACAGGCCTGTCAAGTACATGCGGGCAGGTCTGAACTAGCTCCATAAGTACAGGAGATATCAGCAGGACCAGTTCAGGGCTGCAAGACACATTTAAACTGCAACCAAATCCATTTTAAAGGAAGATAACAGCCTCTGAGCATCAGCATCATGAGCAGTTTCATCTCTGTAGGGTAGAGAAGCAGAAACAAGCATTGGTATCCTGGTTGTTTGATCCGGTTTCTCATAATTCGCTTGAGAAAACTTGAAAAAGTTCATTCTGGGTACATTTTAAAGCAGGTGTAGGGAACTCCAGGCTTCGAGAGTCCTGCAGGTTTTAGATGCGTCCTTGATGTGACACAGCTGATTAAAATGGCTAAATGACCTCCTCAGCATGTGTTGAAGTTCTCCAGAGGCCTGGTAATGAACTAATCATTTGATTCATGTGTGTTGATCCAGAGTGAGCTCTAAAACCTGCAGGACACCAGCTCTCAGGGCCTGGAGTTCCCTACTCCTGTTTTTAAGGGTCATATCACCATGTAGGTTTAGTGGGGTAGGTCAAACACACTGTAGCATATGGACGGGCTCCTTTTCACCAACAGCTTGATAGCAGGCTCATCTTCTGGCTGTGGGTTTAAAATTATGTTAACTGCTGGGTTGGAGCGTCCAGGATGAAGCAGATGTGTTTGCGGTTGTATCCACTCATCTCTGACTGTTTACACGTCCTCCTTTATCTGTCAGTGTCTCGGTGACCAGTCGGCTGCTCTGGTTGGTCAGATGTGCTTCAGCGAAGGCCAGGCCAAAAACACGTAAGCACTCTGCTCCCTTCTTTATCACAGTGACGTCATTTCATTGTTTCTCAACATTCAATACAGAGATTGTGTTTTCTTTTTTTTTCTTTCCAACATTACAGAATACATTACATGACAGTTGAGACTGTTAATAAATATCTTCATATGGATATGTGGACTGGGTTAAATTGCACTACATTGATACGACTTCTCCGCAAATTCATGATGAAAATCACTCTGTTTTTTTGTCTCTGCTTCCCATCCTGACTCCATCTACAGCCTGCTGTGCAACACACTGAAATATATTTGAATAGTGTCTCTGCTGTGTTTCACTAAATTGTAAAGTTGCTGTTTTCACTCTAAAGAAACGTAGTGTTTAGTAAACTGTAGCACTTAGCGTTTTTGTTATAAACTGATTTTATATGTTAAGTCGGTGGATTTAATCATCGCACAGTGCGTGCTCACTCTGAGTAAACACCCCAACATCTGACTCATCCACCCTGTGAGATAGAAGTCACAGTAACTAACCCAATAAAGGTGCTTCATTTGAGTCATAAAGAGGTACTCATTTCTTTATTTTTGTCCCCTGATTTCTGTTCCTGTTGCTAAGGTGTGTTTTAACCCAAACCACCTGCTTTCTCTAAATTTGACCGGCAAGTGGAGATGAAATGTGTAAAAGACAAATATCCCAGCGAGCTGTAAACCTGCTAAACTACGACCTCCCACCCTGAAGGTGAATTAATGTCACTAATAAACCAACCAACGTGTCTAACTCTTCTGTTTTATCCTCATGTGAAGGTATGGGACCGGCTGCTTCCTTCTCAGAAACACAGGCACCAAGGTAAGATGTTGTTTTTAAAATATATTCATTGCCATTTTAGTGAGAAGTCTTTCACCCTCTCAGTAATAACTTTCATGTGATCTGTCAGCCTGTGATCTCAGACCACGGCCTGCTCACCACAGTCGCCTACAAACTGGGAAAAGACGAGCCGGCCTGCTATGCCCTTGAGGTGTGTGGTGGCCTCCATTTAATAACCCTGATCGGTGACCACCGTCTGTGCTCTGGTCTGATTTTTGGACTCTGCTGTTTTGTTTTTTCTTGTTTTCTGCAGGGGTCGGTGGCCATAGCCGGGGCAGTGGTGCGGTGGTTGAAGGACAACATGGGGATAGTGCAGTCATCCTCAGAGATTGGTACGTGCACTTCATTGCCGTCGGTTACATTCAGGACTCGGGACTGGGGTTTGTGCTTGAATATCACATCTGCCTCGGTCTCCTGTTGTCCTCTCTTTCAGAGAAACTGGCAGCAGCAGCAGGAACGTCGTACGGCTGTTACTTCGTGCCGGCTTTCTCCGGGCTCTACGCCCCCTACTGGGAGCCCAGCGCAAGAGGGTGAGCCCAGGCTCATCCTAAATTGAGGAAATCCTTTATGCTTGAACGCTTGTTGAAATTGTTATATTTCTATGTACAACAATGCATGTGTTAAAGGATCAGTTATGAGCCCGGTGCTGAGCCCTGGGGAACCCCAAAGCTAATGTAGGAAAATCCAAACCCAAATCTTGTGCACTCGGCACTAATAATAATCAGGATGTAAGCTGATTCTAAACTCTGAGATGACGCCCTCATTAGTCATCGAACATGTGATTGTGGGGACCCGTTAAGTGAATTAAGCAGATGAGCTTGTACAAAACTTCTCACTTGCTCGATATTTAAAGACATTTAGCCTATGCACATTAAATGTCAGTTCCTTAAGTGACATAATAACAGAGTTTAGAGGATCCACATTTTGACTTTTTAAAAAAAAAAAAAAATCTGTGTCACAGTATAAACAGATCGGGAGAGGTTGTTTTTAAGATCATCTGATTCCATATCTGCCCAGTTTGGGGAAAAAATTGGGCACAAGGACACAAAAACACGATGGAGCTCAGCTGTGCTGCCCAACAACACAGCAGTAAATGTGGAACAGTTTGTGCATGTTAACATTTGATCTCTGTATTAAAGTATTAAGAGGTGAAGGGAGCCACCAGGCTGAAGGAGTCCTATCGGGCCTGGTTTGCCTGTGGGACTCCGGAGGCAGCTGATAGGTACCGACAGGCCAAGCGGAACGCGACCCTGCCTCGGATAAGCAGAAGACGATGGATGGACATTGAAGTATTAAACTTTTGCTCTCTCTGTTTTGCAGCATCATCTGTGGACTCACACAGTTCACCAACAGGAACCACTTGGCCTTTGCTGCTCTGGAGGCCGTCTGCTTTCAGACCAGAGAGGTGAGCCTCCTCTTCTTACCCTGAGGAGAAGATACACAAGAGTGTAACCGGGCTATCACTAAGCATTGATCACATAGGTGTAACATAAGTTTATGATCCATACAGGTTTGCTTACTGGACACGATATCAGAGTATGACTGAATTTTGGATGCAAGAGGAGTTAATAAAGAGGGGTTAGAGACGGGTTTAAAAGCAGTAGTTGAAGTCCTGTGTGTGTTTGTGCGTGTTAGATTCTTGATGCAATGAATCAGGACAGCGGGGTCCCTCTGACGCAGCTTAAGGTGGACGGAGGGATGACGTCAAACAGATTACTGATGCAGCTGCAGGCCGACATCCTCTGCATCCCTGTAGGTATGACAACTACACACACACACACACACATACACAAACTCAGAGTAAGTCCGTTTTAAAATCGCGGAGCCGGTGGCGCGAGGCTGAACCTGAACTTTAATCTGTCCATCCTGACTTTTGTCCCATTTAAAACAAACACTTTGATATACAGGTTGAAGGTAAAGGCAGAATTGTACTAGCTTCGCTGTGCACACACGACGTGCCGCCTGTTATACGTGAATTGACATTACAGGCACATATTGCCATCAGTGTGTAAGTGGAGGATTTTATCACCTACAAGATGTATGCCATCAAAGCCGAACAGCTGCTCCTCTTGATTTTTAGAGACTTTACTAGAGACTCTAATGGCCGCCTGGTTCACTGTGACGAGTTTAGTCACATGGAGAAATGACCAAATGTCCTCACCATCTGATGGTAAAGATTATTCTTTACTCACAGTTTGCAGTTTTGAAAAAACTGCACTGAATTTGATGCTATTACCCTTACTCTGCTTTATTTGCTTGCTTTAATTTGCACTCAGGTTTGTATAAATGAAATGAGCAGTTGTCGCAGCTTTTATTTTGAAAATCTTTAAAGCTTTGAGGTATTCTGGTAAATTTCTGTAACTTAGGCATCAAAGTACTTAAGTTCCAAGAGGTGACTGGAAGCTTTTATTTGAAAGAAAATCACTCTTTAAAAAAAATCCGACTAAAGTCTTCAAACAACATGGAAGCTTTTATTTTGAAACTATAACATGGCTGAGGTCGACCTGATGACTTCTTACAACTAAGTGACATCTTTTTTGACCACAGGCTGGAATTTCCAAAGAAACTAGAGACTTTTACTTTGAAAATTTGACAACAAGCCATCTTGGTGACATCCTGTAACTGTGTGCGACACATACACACATGCTCGCCAAATTTATTAACTAATGTCAAGCTTCAGTAACATGGCTGGAAAAAAATATCCCAAATAAAAGTCCAGTTAATTAAAATTTAAAAAACGAATCACTGACTTGAAGATTTCAACAAAAATATGCTGAAAATGAACACATTTTTGCATTTAAATAACAACTAGAATACAGGAAGTGATGCGCCTGATGTCTCTTGCTCTCTAACCGTCCATCTGGTGTTGCTCCAGTTCGACCCACCATGTCAGAGACTACAGCTCTGGGTGTAGCCATGGCGGCGGGTGCAGCAGAGGGCGTGGGCGTATGGAGCCTGAGTCCCGGTCATCTCCCACATGTCACATCTGAGAGATACGAGCCTCAGATAAACGATGAAGGTAAGACTGTGAGAGTGAAAATGTTGTAATAGATTTATTTTGTCCTCTCAGGGATCATATGACATACATGACACAGGAGAGCAGAGAACAGAACACGGAGCAGGTCGGCCTCGAGTTTTGGTTGATGCCTATGCAGCACTATGTGTAAATTTACAGTGTCAGCCTTCGTTTCTGTCCAGATGCTGTTAAAGATTTACAGTGAAATCAGTGTAAAACATTAATTCTCAGTTTAATAAATTAAAGTTGGTTTTTATCCTGTGACATGGTACATGAGTCAGCATAACTGATGGTTGACTGGCTGGCTCCTCCCCCGTTCAGGCACATGATGGTGTTTGTCTCTGTGCAGAGAAACTGTTCCTTATTTTACCATCAGCTTTAAATTTAGTAGATTTCTGGTAAACTTCCCTGACAGCAGCCGTCCTCGCTCTGTGGCGCCGATACCTGTGGCAGAGCATTTTTACATAAATATATTCAGATGTTTTTATTTTTCAAGTAATGTAAAAGTTCTTTTGTTATCTGTGCTGTTTTGTGGTCTTTGCTTTGCTTTGCAATGGCTTCAAATGCAAAAAGCTTAGAAACATTTGTGTAGCTTATTTTCTTTACACATCTTGAGCTTTAAATCAGTTTTGACTGACTCTGTAATCTCAGTGTTTTCCACTCAGTGACCTTTAAGTGTAATTTGCTGCCATTATGTGGATGTTACTATGACGGCGTGACTTACACTTGTTTCTTTGTCGCAAATAGAGAGCGAGTACCGCTTCGCTCGCTGGAAGAAGGCCGTCCAGAAAGCAATGAACTGGGAGACCACAGAGCCCTGCTACAACGGCAGCGGTAAGCCATCGCACACAGGAAGTGACTTCAGCTGTTAACTGTTTCATTGTTGGAGAATTTCCCCGCACTCACTCACAATCTCCTCACTTACTGACAACAGGTTTAGGAAAGAATATGAACGGCGCACCCTGGGGGGTCCATCCCAGCCCTCCCCCCAGCAGAGTGGACCACTAAGGTCCGACATTTGCCGCTGCATGCTGTGTGTGACACCTAAGAGTTCTGACTCGGGACATGTTTACGTGTTAAAGGCTTTACTAACACGATATGTTGATGGCTTAAACCGACACAGATGTCTTCACTCTTAAGAAACTAATTTAAAGCAGAACTGTTCTGTTCATTCTTATTCTGCTACAGCAGCTTTGCATGATTTGTTGTTCAAAATAATCCTTGTACAGCTCATGCTTGGACAAGCTGTTTTAGCTCCACCCCCTTTAAGCCAACTGCCCTCCTATTCAAGTACAATGCTTGAATAGCAAGTGAGCGGAGCCTTTGGATAGTCCATCTCTCTGACATCAGAGATGAATGAAGAAAAAAAAACTGTGAAACTGAGTGTTTACAGACGTCTGCACAACAAGGAATAAGTAGAAGGAAAATAAGTCTAATTAAAAGATACTTTTAATCCTTCCTAAAGTTGTAAACAGAATGTGAGGAAAAAACGGTGTGACTGAATTTCTTTTTCTATCACATTAACAGGAATTGCGTGCTACACTGCGCCACCTTGTGGTTCTTAGTGGTATTACAGGACAGTACGTTTCAATTTCAGATGATATTCTTGCGACGCAACACCACAGTCGTCTCGTACGTAATATGTTAGCGGTTAATTCTTCACATTCTGTTGTTTTTTTTATTCTTTTTAGGTTTTAAACTCCTTGACAATTTTTTATTTTTTTATTTATTTTACAAAAAGTACATTTCAGATTAAGTCGGAGTCTATCCAGCCTGGTTGTGTGTGGGCATGTGACTGCAGTTATTCCTGTATACCTCTACCAAGAAAGTCTTTTAGAAAGCTGGCTTCATTTATTTACAAATTCATCTACATCTACTTGACAAACTGGCTCCCTGGATCCAGGAACTCACTTCCTGTCCCAGTTTTAGCCTTGATGGAGATGTACGGTCTCACACTGCTCCGTTTTTCCTGCTGGTAAACAGCAATTGTTTCTCTGACTTTTTTAAAAAGCGTGGAAACGGATCGCTAAGAGGTTTGTGCTTTAACTTCGAAGTCTGCAGCTAAGATGTTATGTGTCCCTCAGAGCTGCTTGAGTCTACGTGTTTGGTTTGAAACCTGTTCTTTAAACTAACTGCTTTGCTTCCAGAAAACAAAAAGTCTGTCAGTGTACGTTTGCTCTCTGAGACTCGTCTCTGTTCGCCTCACAGGTCACTCGCAGTAACTTGAAACTGTGTGGAGCCACATTTTGGTGGGAACATGAAGATTGTGGAGCGCGATGGAGAGGAGAAACAGTGAAGACTGGATGACTGCTCGATCCAGCGTGCGGTCATCTTCAGTGACATGCAGCCTTCCAAATGCTCCGAACATCCAGCGAGCTTATCATGAAGAAAGACGCCACCTGCAGCCAGGAGCAGTTCCTACACCGTCCAGTTAAAACAAACATGCCTTCAGCACAGACTGCTGTTACGCCTCCTTGCACCCAAAGGGAACTCTGGACATTATTTTAAATATTTGATGTACATGATGATGTTTAACCCTTTAACCCCCCAAGCACGGAACAGAAGTCACTCGTGAAGGGGACGAGTACTTTTAAGAGTCAGAAAACTGTCCTTTTAAAAAAGTAATTTACTGTACTTTAATAACTGCAACCTGAAAGCCAACTAATTCTTTACCGGCTCTTAACAGCACTTTATAATTTATCATGTTCATGGAATTTTTTTTTTTTTTTTAATCATTTGTTTTAAAGAAATCTGACTTTTAGGCTCATTTAATTATTACACTGGATGACCTTTGAAGATCTGAGCTGTGGCACGAGCCGTAAATACCTGGAGCATCATTTTCCATGAGAATAAAGCTTCTCCTCTGTGAAAGGGGGGACTGTTAAACCCTGCTGATTTATTACTGCTGTTTGAACCCTTCAGAATCACCAGGATGCCTCGAAAAGTTGTCCAAGTCAGAATAAACACAAATTTACTTAACATGTCTTGTTTCTGAACACAGCAGGAAAAAAAAACTCAACTCTTGTAGATCTTTAGGAACAGCAGGAGTGACGCATCTTCGAGCATTTATCCTGCAGAAGTGTCAGTTCATCCATATTTCTGTGATCTTTTGGTAAATCAGCCCTCAGCTGGGTGCTTTGACAATAAGAACGATATGAACAAAACACACTAATCTTTAGTCTGGTTTAATTTGCTGCAAATACAAGAAAAATAAAGGACAATTGATAGCTGATACAGGGAATAAATGAACATTTACAAAATCTTTAAACAACGTCTGAGGGAGAAGGGTTGGACTGCTCTGAAGCAGGAAGTTCGTGGGATTAAAGGAGGAGGGGGAGGAGCCGAGGCTCAGCGGGAGAACTGCCTCCGGTCACTCCTTCCTTTGCTCACGTGTTTGAAGATTTTGGATTTCTGCACATTTTTGGACTTCTGGTATCCAAAACCACCGCCGCCACCTCGCTTCTGCATTTTCCCGCCTTTACCACTGTGCACATCTGAAGAGAGAAACTGAATTAAGGAGAACAACAACGGGGAGAGCTACAACCTTTTATCTGAACATGCAGATGTTTTTGTTCATTATGCTTAAAAACAAAGCAGCAAAGGATACTGAGGTCAACATATGGAGGGACTTTGAATCCAAACGAGAGCGCCACCATGGGGAGGTTAAGGGTGTTGATGCTGTAGATCTGTTTGAGTGAGTGGGAATCGTAAGCCCTCACGTAGGACTTGTAGGCCTCCTGGGCAGACTTGTGGAGGTAGTAGTTCTTCTCGATCAGTTTCTCCAGCTAAGGAAGGACAGAGTTCGGGTCAAAGCGGTGTTTGATATCTGAGCCGTCACTGAGCTTAAACTGCGTGCCAATTCTCACCTGAGACTGGATGTCAGAGATTTTAGTCCAGGAAAATTCAAACTCACTCAGTGGGACCTAGATCAGATAAAGCATGTGAATGCAGACTTTACAGAAAAAAAAAAGGGACAGTCAGTGTCTATGAACATCTTTTCTTTGCCATTTCACATTTTTACATTAAGAATGAAAACAGGAGGTCCCAAACCAGAGTCCTGTGGGACACCACAGCACAGTGGGAAGATTTAGATAAAAAGCCTCCAACAGAGACTGTAAAACCTTATGTGATGTAAGATTTAAAGGCAAATCCTGATTAAAGGTCTGTGTGATCTGCTCACCTTGGCCTGTTTGAGGAACCGCAGGAAGCCGAGTTCTTCCGGACGGAGGATGAGGAGTGCGTGGCCTCGGCCATCGATGCCTCTGGCAGTTCGGCCCACCCTGTGGATGTACTCCTGTGGGAGGAAAATCCACCTCAAAATTAGTCCCATTCTGGGAATTTATGGTCCAATTCAATAAATAAACATGAGAAACTAATACCATATATGCATGCAAAATTTTAAATGAATAAAAAAAAACGTATTGACCTTGGGGTCATCTGGAGGGTCGTACTGCACGATCCAGTCCACCTCGGGGATGTCCAGCCCGCGAGCTGCCACGTCTGTGCACAGCAGGATGCCGGAGTCGGCGTTGCAGAACTGGAAGAAGGTGGTGGTACGTTTGGTCTGCTTCTGTTTGCCCTGCGAGGTGAAACAAAGCAAAGGAGCACTCAGAACAGCGGCACCTGCAGGTCACGATCTGCAGACCGTCACCCTTCAAATATCAAAAAAGAAAATCAAAAGTGCTGCTTCTAACATCAGCTAACATGTTCAGTTTTCACAGGTACAACTAAAGTATTTTAACTTTTACAGGCTCTGTTTTTATCCTGTTTTTTGGACCACTTGTATATTTACATATCATCATGGACGCTGCGTCTGGAGAGCTTACGTGGATGGCCATGACGGGCAGGTCGATGTAGTTGAGCAGTTCATAGTGGAATTTGACAGACATGCAGGAAGAGAAGAAGACCATCAGCTTCTTCTTGCGGTTCTTCTTCAGGAAGGTAAAGAGGAGCAGGAAGCGCTTCTCTGACGGACACACTACATAGCCCTGAAACACAAGAGAGAGATCACTGCATAAGCAACCAATGGGAAGGCAGAGTTCTGGCTGTTTCTGTCAGCCAGAAATCTGAAGTGAAACTGATCTGATTATATGAAACACTGAAAGGAGAGCAGGGGGTTTTCTTTAGATTTGGCTTGTATACAACAGTTTATGACTGAGTACCTGCTCGAGGCCATCGACTGTGGCCTTATCTTTGTTGTCGTCCACCCCGACATACAGGGGCTCCTTCTTCAGCGAGATGCGAGCCAAGTCCTCCACCTTTCGGGTCTGAGTGGCTGAAAACAGCATTGTTTGCCTCCGCTCTGAGAAACATCAACGAGAGGAAGTAAACGAAGTGAGTGAGGGTTTAACAACATCTGGAGTTTAAAGGACTCTCAGGATATTTTACACTCAGATTTAGGATTTGATCTAATATCGGTGAATCCTGGGTAACACTGGTCAGGATTATCCTGCTCTTCAATGCCAACGAGAAACGTTTGAGGGCTGTGAAGACGTTCCCAGATTTTCTGACTATATTCACCAAAGAAATGAAAATAACATTTAAAATCCAAAAAGACATTGTTGTAAAAAGGTATTTTTACATTATAATCCTCTCTGTCCTTATAAAGCAGGAAGAGCCTTTATGTCAGTTTTTTTTTTTTTCAATGCAAAAGTGGGAAAGCCCACATTTGTCTTTATTTACATGCCACTTACTTCCTCTTTTAGAGTCAACTCTAAAAGAGGAAGTCACTATTGTTTATTGATACGTCCACTGATACATACTTGGCAGCAGTTTGATGATCTGCTTCAGCTCCTCCTCGAAGCCCACCTCCAGGATCCGGTCGGCCTCGTCGATAATCAGACACTGGAGGTTCTTGTACATGAAGCCGGGCGTGTTCTGTGGACGTGAAACAAGCCGCTCATACGATGTTCTTCTCAAAGTACTAAAAATGAGAATGACGAACAGGTAAGTTTGTTTCTGCTCACCTGCAGGTGGTCCAGCAGGCGTCCGGGTGTGGCCACCACGATGTTGACGCCGTTGGCGAGCTTCTGGGCTTCGGCTGAGCGGTTGCTCCCTCCCATGATCAGACCGTAAGTGTGCACGTGGTGCGTCATCAGATCCTTCATCACGCCGTACGTCTGCATGGCCAGCTCGCGTGTAGGAGACAGGATAATGACGCCAGTGCCTGAGATGAAAAAGAGCAATTACAGAGTCAGTGAGTGAGAAAAAAGGAGGAAGAAGCTGTGCGGGAGACAAGAAGACCCAGGCGGCAGCTCACCATTCCTGGGCATGAACTTGAGTTTGTAGATGAGCTCGATGCACGGAATGAGGAAGGCCAGCGTTTTACCGCTGCCCGTCTTCGCCGCAGCCAAGACATCCCTGCAGAGAGGAGCAAACGATTTCACGTTATTCTGCTGCCTCTACTGAGCAGCTCAGAGTCTGAATGGACGACTGACCCACCTTCCCTCCAGCAGAGGGCGGATGCTTTTGTGCTGGATCTCAGTCATGTGCTCGAAGCCCATGCCCTTCACTCCATTCAGTGTGTTCTCGCTCACTAAACCGGCGAGAGAGGCAAACGATGTGTCCTCGAACGCCCCTGAAACAGATGGGAGGATTGTGTATTTTTCACTTTACATCATAGTTTGATTATACACGGGTTTTCACTTCTTCTGCCAGGAATGAAACACAAAATTGACAGTAAGTTAGTGATTTGAAATATATTGTGATATAGTTATTGACTAAGATGAAAAAACTGTGATACAATTTTTCTTCCATATCAGCCAGCCCAAGCCGAACAGGTGTACCTAATAAAGTGTTCAGTGTATATTATAAACAGAGCAGTGATACGGTTTGATTCAGCATGTCCTTACAGTCGTTCCTGTCAGAGGCATCACTGAAGACGCCGCCCACAAAGACCACCATAAGAGTTTCTGTCTGCCTCAGCTGACACCCGGCTCACCATGGAAGCCGCGGCCGGGCAACACATGAAGGCAGCAAGGCAGAGTCAGCCTCTTCTGTTAACATCCTCACATGCAATTAATCTGATTCACTCAGTACCTGTGAGTCCACACGGCAGCTCAGGCTCATCCTCCTCCTCTGGTTTGTCAGCAGCTACGTCTCCATTCTCATCTGCTACTTCTGCCTCCTCCGTGTCCTCCTCCTCTCTCTCTTCTTCTACACTTTTAGTCTTCTTCACAGCTACAATCACAAGGCAGACACTAATTGAAACACCAACAAAGCAAACCGGACTGTGTCACGTGGATAAACTGCTCTGTTTTTACCTGGAGGTTCAGCATCATCAGCCAGCTGCTTCCTTTTCGCTTTCTTCTTCTTCATCGGAGTTTCCTCTGTGCTGGTTCCTTCCACTGGTCCCTCTTCCTCCTGATTCTTTGTTTTCTTTTGTTTCTTCTTTTGCTCTCTGGGTACCTCCTCGAGCCCGTTTGAGCTCATCGTCAGACTCACTGGAAGTATGATCAAAGTTTGTAATATGATCAAAGTTTTCCTTTTCCAAAGGAAAACTCTAGAAGCCTGGTTATCACAGTGCTAGCTAAATGGTTTTGTATGCTAATCTTTTGAGCTAATATGCGGCGAAATGCGCGTACACGTGTGTAGCAGAGAAAGATGTACCTGCACACGGAACTACAATGAAACCCAAACCCAGGTTTAAACGTTAAAGAGTAAAAAGTTAGAAACGGACCAGGGAAGCGCTAGCTGTTAGCTTAGCTTACGACAACAGAGTTTACCTAGTCATCAAGCACTCACCATCTTCTCCTTCCTCTTCTGTTACTTCGTCTTTCCGCTTCTTCTTCTGCAATTTGCGCTCTCTGTCCTTCTCATTTCTCTTCTGGATCTTCTTTCGGAGAAGCTTCATCTGGAGGTCCGCCATCGTTACCGAGTTCACGGCGCACACGTGTGTATTCGAGTAACGCTCAGGACCCCTCAGTGGAGCAGAGACAGACAGCAGTCCGCAGTGCCTGACTGAAAATAATAAAGGACCCTGCGTGATGTGAAAACAACCGAGATTTTGCCTCAAAGAAAAGACAGCTGAACACGGTGGGGGAAAAAATGCTTCCCTACAATAATAATAAAGATAAACAACACTGAATTGTGGAATAATAATCATTAATTAATATGAAACATTTAAGGCACTACAGTTAGGCTACTAAAACACATTACCAGGAAACATCACTGTTTTCTACAATTTTTAATTGCTATTATTTTTTTTTAATGAAAAAGATTCATTTGTGGCAGAAAGTTTATATACATTGATGGACATGAATGTATGAACAAATGACTGAAGACCCTATTAAGAAAAAATAAATAATTAAATAATTTTTTTAATCAATTTTTTTTCTTTAATGTGAATTTGCGGGGTAAAAAGGCTGGAATAATATTGAAATACTGTTTTGAGATTAAAGTAGATATGTGTGTGGAGCTGGACAGGTTACCAATCCATAAT